>JAOTAV010003909.1:0-31679 GCA_026546445.1 Cyclargus thomasi | reverse complement strand
ACGTCCCCTTGAATGCCGACAGAAAACTTCGTCAAAATAGTCCTGTACGCGTACGAAGTCGCGGGCAAAAGCTAGTTAGATATAAAATTACCCCATTAGATTTACAAATTACCCCGGGAGGCCAACATCTGTCGAGTCCGTTAGTTTTAATCTATAATATTAGAAATAGTAAAATAAAAATAGTAATGATCGCTGAAATATTAATAAACTCTTACAACAACTTTTTATTAGCAATCTGAGGGCAAACTCTCATAAGATCAGTGTAAAGTATTCCTACTAGATGTCGCTAGTTGACATGTTTTGTACCAACAATAATATTAAAGTTGCGAGTAACTATAACTAAACCTTTGATTTCAAAATATATGGATTGCTTATGAGATATTTTTTTTAATCTATCGTTAATCAATTTACCAACACTTTCTAAGAAAAGGAACAATAAGAAAACTGGTAGATTAGTAGATTCTTACTTAGATACACCAAGTCATACTCAGTCGTAAATCTGTGGAAACTTGATGTTGTGTTTTAGACTGAGGTAGTGAGTGAGTGTGGAGGTCCAAAGTATTGACCTTCATAAGTGCTACTGTATAGTCTTAGTCTGTCTGTCTGTCTATTTTTTATGAAATTGAGATGCAAACGAGTAGATGGGTAGCCTGATGGAAAAAAACTGCCGTCGCCTAATGACTTTCAAGACCTTTGCAAGAGCGTTGCCGACCTTTTAATATAGGAATAGGAATCTATGGGAATAGGGATGGGTAATAAGGTGTAGGAGAGTTGGATCTCCGGTAAACTTACCGAACTAAACACAGCGCAACGATGTTTCACGCCAGTTTTCTGTGAGGCTGTCATAACTCTGGTCAACCCGGCCCATTCGTGCCGAAACATGGCTCTCCCACTGCGAAATATGTAAAAAATATTTTGATTTAATGTTAATGTTGCAGGCAGCGAGGGTCAGCGGTGTTTCGCCGGTCGCGGTCGCGCGCTCGGCGGACACTCTGTCGTCAGCGGCATGATCTACGCGCGCGGCAGACCGCAGGACTGGGACCGACTCGCACAGGACGGCAACTACGGATGGTGAGTATATTATTCCTATCGAAAGCGAAATGACTAGACTATATTGACAATCAACTTAGTGTCAAAAGGTAATCTACACGATGAAGGGAAAAACTTCTACCCGCTGCCACGTTGCATTACAGCCGCTGGAATACTCAAGGAACGTTGCGGACACTCAAGGCCTGATCAAGTGTTCTGAGCGCCCTAGGCTTGTCATAAAACTTAGCTGTTTTTTAGATTCACTAGATTAAGAGATTTCGACATTCGACGATCTCTGTGGCTCAGTTGGGAAGCACGTTGGTAGTTTAAGCCGGGGGTCGCGGGTTCGAATCCCGCCGACGGAGCAAGTTTTTCAATGTCCCTGGGTCTTGGATGTGTATTAAATATGTGTATCATATAAAAAAATCTTAAATATGTGTATAGTATGAAAGTATTAAATATATTTCCGTTGTCTAGTACCTGTAACACAAGTCCCTCGGGTACCTCGGGGCCAGACTGACGTGGTGTGAAGCGTCCATAGATATTTTACTATAGTGCAACGAAGAGACAAATTTAGCGCCCCTGCCCGATCCTGCGCCCGTAGGCTGCAGCCTATTTCGCCTATTAGTTAATCAGGCCCTGCGGACGCTGTATGGTGGTTTAGAACTTATTTAATATATTTAATCGAGCTGAGGCTCGTTACTCGCGGTGTAGACTTATGCTATAATTAAACAATGGTCGTTTCAGGTCGTACAGCGAGATGCTGCCGTACTTCATGCGGTCAGAGCGGTCGGAGCTGCGCAAGTACCGCAATGACACCTACCGCGGCCGCGACGGTGAACTCACCGTAGAGAACGTGCCTTTTAAGTTAGTACCGACCAATTTACTACAAACATACGCTCGGGTGTATTGCCCAGTCTGGACTTATGCCATTCATCTCTCACTCATTTCTTTTTCTGTCATGCTTTCGTTCCTGACGCTATAACTTTAGAACGCACGAACCGCTTTCTATTGTTTTGCATTCGTTGGAAAGCTCTCGGGTTTCGTGAGGCTTGTAGCAAAAAAATCAAGAAAAATTTCAAGAGGAAAGCGGACAGAGTCGAGGGCAACAGCTAGTACTTCATAATTATAAGGAGTGAAAAATACAACAGGTTGAATTTAAATTACAATTTGAATTTCGTTATTCCAGGACGGGGCTAGTGGAGGCGTTCTTAGCGGCGGGTCGCGAGCAGGGCAGCCCCACCTTGGACTACAACTCGGGCGAGCAGCTCGGCTTCGGCTACGTGCAGACCATCAGCCGCCGCGGCCACCGCCTCAGCACCGCTAAGGCCTTCCTACACCCCAACAAGCGGCGCCGCAACCTACACATCCTCACCGAGGCCCGCGCCACCAAGGTGCTCGTCGAACCCACAACCGGCCGCGCCTACGCCGTCGAGTACTTGCGGAACAACGTCAAGCACACGGCGCGATTCCGGCGCGAGGCCGTCCTGACCGCCGGCCCCGTCGGCTCCGCGCAGCTACTGCTGCTGTCCGGCATCGGTCCGGCCGCCGACCTGGCCAAGCTCGGCATCCCCGTCGTCGCCGACGTGCCGGTCGGCCGAACGCTCTACGACCACGTTGCCTTCCCCGGCGTCGTGTTCCGCCTCGACAGCACCAACGCGAGCCTCCTCGAGCCGAAGGTGGCGACGCTGCCCAACCTCATTCAGTGGCTGCAGTTCGGCGACGGCCTGCTCGCCACGCCCGGCCTCGTCGAAGCCCTCGGGTACGTCAAGACGCCGGGGTCGGAGGAACCGGAGTCGATTCCGGACGTGGAGCTAATCAGTCTGGGCGGGTCGCTCGCCTCAGACTCGGGCAACGCCATGCGGCGGAGCTGGCGGATCGCGGACAAGACGTACTTCCCCGCGTTCGGGTCGCTGAGCGGCGCGGACACGTGGCAGGCGATCCCCGTGCTGTTACACCCGCGGTCGCGTGGTTACCTGGAGCTGCGCGACACCAACCCGTTCTCGGCACCGAAGCTGCACGGCAACCTGCTGACGGACCCGCGGGACGTGGCGACGCTGCGGGAGGCGGTGCGGCACGTCGTGGCTCTAGGCGAGGCGGCGCCGTTCCGCAAGTACGGCGCGCGGCTGCACCTGCCGCCGCTGCCACAGTGCGCCGCGCTCGCTCCGGGCTCGGACGTATACTGGGAGTGCGCGATCCGCACGCTGGTAGTATCGATGCGGCGGCAGGTGGGCGCGTGTCGCATGGGGCCGGCGGGCGACGCCGAGGCGGTGGTGGACCCCGAGCTGCGCGTGCGCGGGGTGGGGGGGCTGCGCGTGGCGGACGCCGGCGTTCTGCCGCGCCCGTTGTCCGCCGACCCCACCGCCGCCGTCGTCGCCGTAGCCGAGCGCGCCGCCGACCTGCTCGCCGCAGCCTGGGCCGACGTCCCGGCGCAGTGAAGCCGCAGGATTTGTCACAACCCGTCACATCGAAGTTTGAACTGCCAGTAGCTCTTAAGTTTTGTATTATATAGGGTTATCTAATTAGATTAAGCTGAGGAATTTCACGAGCGTCGAGCGATATTTTTATTTTCGCTGCACGATGACGAGGTGAATGCGTTGTTTAAATAAAAGTTTTGCTCGAGTCACGGTGTAATTCATTCCGTGGCCGGCCGGGGGTCGCGGGCAGGTCGGCGCACGTCGGTACAAAATTAATGGTTCACACACAGGATCCATTTAGGCAGGAGTTCCGCTCGCCGCTGAATGCCAGTCGAATTACGTTACTGAATGCCAGCTACTGCGGCGCTGTGACTCAGCAGTCGACCGCGGTGGTGGCGCCGCCGGGTCACGGGCACTCATAATATGTCCAGCCTGAGACGGAAGTGTAATAGCACCCTTATTAGGTAACTTTGATCAACAAGAACTCCATCGCTTATGGCTTTAACTTTGACTTTTCAAAAGTTCAAATTTTACTGGATGAGTTTAGCGTAAATTTGTATACAGGATGTGACAACACAATGTTATGATACTCTAAGGCAGTCGTCAACGAAACGGTCTGCTGAGTTTTAAGTTGTAAAAAATTTGTTGTCTTAGTTATTGTTCTAGAAAATGAAAATTATTTATTGTCACAATTAAATTGGGGTTTTGTCTTTTTCTCTTTCAATCCCAGTGAAAACGGTTTTTTCACAAAAATAATACTTTATTACCGCATAAGAGCTAGTTCATACCAATACTCCAAAGACGATTCATGTTTTTGACAAGTCGTCTTTTTTTACGAATCGTTATTTCAATTTGTATGGGCGGCTATACATTAGAATTGCTGCTGTTCGTGAATGTTTCGTATTTGTTCAAAAACTTTTCATTTTAAATCACAATTCTTTACGACGAATCGGTCGGAACGACTATGCCACAACGAGTGTGAATCACGAATTTAGTGTGTACATCTATTCGATTATTTTGACAAATTTTTAAAAATATCACGATTCCGTATGTAATGTGAACGTTTATCCATCATTACGTATCGTATTTTTTGGCGAATCATCAATGAAGGACCTAGTGGGAATGAGCCCTAACACAGACAAAAGTATGAAGTGTAAAAAGATAAACGTATAGTTTTATGATAGCAAAAAGCAGTGTAGTCCTGAACGGGACGATTTGTGTATTTAGACGGCCCCCTAAGCGTTTATATGTCAACTCTCTCTCATGTTTCACCTAAGTTCGTAAACATAGGGTATTAGAATTTAGGTGAAACATGAGTTTGGTCAAAAACAAATTTAGACGCGTTGACACAAGGCGCTGAAATACTGTTAGGGGACACTTATTGTTGGTAGACGGTTAGTAAAAAGAGCTTATACCAACTAGAACGCCACATACATGCATACAAAAAAACATTTAAATCTGTTCAGCCGCTAAAGAGGAGTACAATGAACGCACATATAGAAATATATAAACTAAATATATAAATCGCTATATAAACTAAATATAAATTTCTGGGATAAAATGTGTCCTAGTAGATTTTTCCAGAAACAAAATGTCTGCATACTTCATTTCAAATTTTAACTAAATCTTTTCAGCAGTTTGGATGTGAAAATTTTACACACAAAAAGCCGGATATATCAGTTCCATTTTTATATGTATAGTACATATAATCTAATGGAGGACGAGCAGGTGTAATGTAAACAAAGCCAAAAATACGTTTTTTCAATTATTTCAAAATTAATATTCCCTCAGACCTAAACGACGTTTACGTAATTCGTTTTAAATTGCCCCGCATTACTCTAAATATTCGGAAAATATACAAAATTACTGCCGCCTACGCCGCCCGCCCTGGCCGCCCGCCCTAGCCGCCCGCCCGACACCGGAACTGACGGAAGCCACAGCATGTCCAAAATCGCGCTTTTGTCGCAAATTTAAATAACTTTTGGTTCTCGATTAACTCGTGAATTATCATTTTAAGTCGAAGAAAAACTAAAAGACCGATGGATCTATTTTGTCAAAATTTGCTAAAATATGATGAATAGTTCGAATAAAACTCAAATCACTCATGATACAATCCACCGAGAAAACATTGAAAGCTCAATGGTGATTGCACGTATGGGCTAGTTAATGACAAGCCCATACGTGCCAGCTGTAACAGTTGAAAAGAGAGAGATAGAGAGACAGATGTTGACAATTAAACCGCCGCTATCTTCTTTGAAGCAAATTTTTACTCCATCTTAAAATGACTTAACATCTTTTACGCTCGCTGATTCAAATGATCAGTGGGTTAGACAACGCCTTGTTTGAAAGAGATCCTTGGTATAAAACCAAATCAAAGAAGAAACAAAAAAGGATATGGATATTTATCGAATAAGAAAAACAACACCGTGTCTAAATTTTTTTTATTTAGTTACATGAATATTCTTTATGACAGTTTTAGACATGTAAGACAAACCTTTGCATTCTTTTTGCAAATTAAAACTAAATACTCACCAATATACACAAAGACTCTTGTTCACTTTCGAGAAGGAAGTGAGTTCGCGCGTGTTCGAGTGTCGATGGTAGGGTCTCGTCGGACGGCATGAATGACGGCGCGGCGCAGTCGGGCACGCTCCGCCGAGCGCGAACGTCGAGCGCCCCGCCGCCGCCGCCGCCCCCGCCCGCGCCCCGCACCCGGCGCCCCCGACCCGCAACAAGTACAATACTTGTATGCAGTGATAATATAAACTATTATTTAATCAAACAGTGGTCGTAATGCAATAAAAAAAAGTTTGACAGTATGTTGTGAGTACCAAAAGTTTGAGGTAACTTTTTCGTGAATTTTTTTTGTCAGGTTCTTGTTTAAAAGTTTTTAAGCATGTTAAATTTCAATTCGGGCATTGTCACTTTATTTATAATTTTATTACGTACTTACACATTTTCGCATAATTTTTAAACATTTTATTTCATATTTTAAAGTTTATACAGTTCATGTTTTATTTTAGTTATAACAGGCTGTTTGTAGTCAACGTGGTTTTATAAGTTTTACATTTAGTTTCTATAGACTTAAAACAAAAACTTCCGTCAATGTAGTATGTTTATACATAAAAGGGAAAAATATTATATATTATTCTATAGTCTTGTATCTCACAAGACTGCTCCGCATGTCACACCCGAGTTTAAGAGCTTCAAATGTATAATATCAATTAATATTAATGCTAAGATAGGTGATAAGAAGTTCTAGTTCCAGGTGAAACTTTCCCCAACTGTATGTCACATTCGGTGTAATATTTATAGAACCTCTATTTCGCGTATTTCTGGTGCGTTAAAAATTTTAATTTCATGCATGAAATAGGTAGCATTTTATGTTTAGTTGAAGAAATTCAGAACTTGTGAATTAAGTTTCTTTTACTATATTTAGTATTAAATTTTGTAAAATTTAGAGCGTCCGTGGCCTAGTAGCTCAAACCCGGGTAGAGGCGTGTACCAATTAGACATTTTCCGATCTCAAGTACATAATACGGATGCTCATTGCCGTGGGAGAGCCATGGTTTGGCACGGATGGGCTGGCTCAACCGGAGTGATACCACGGCCTGACTGTAAACTGGCTTGAAACGGCGTTGTGCTGTGTTTCGTTAAGTCAGTGAGTTTACCGTTATATGCAATATAATATTAGTTTAAAATATTATGTTATTTCATGTGTATTATGATATTGTAGGTTTCTTGTCTGTAATCCTTATATATAATTTGTTGTGTTATGATAAAAATAATTGCATTCTCTTCCATTTTAAAAAGCTTCAACGACATTTAAAAATGGCTGTCGGCAAACTTTCAATTTAAATCTAAAGAAGACGCTTACTTTCCGGTAAACGAAAGACAATCAGAGTATCATTAGCTCGGTGTTACAAACGAATTAAAAGAGGTTCCAAGGAGTGAAATTTAAACTTAAGGCGTAAGGAGTAGCGACAAGATTGCCCGACAAAATTTGCCGGGAGCCTCCTCCGACCTCCGACCTCCAATAAACTAAATTACTCCAACACTCTCGCTGAATATTTTCTACGCACAAATTCCGACTACCAAAATAGTACTGCTCGTTAGATATAAATTGATTGGAATACGCTCGTGACGCTCAAAACATCACACGGTAATCCTGTTGGGAATTAAAAAGTTATACATTTGAATGGTATCTGACGATATTAGTTAATAGTGTTACTTTTAGAAGAATCTGTACACTACATGGAGGTCCATGGCCGGCACCCGAAATTAGTTTATCGCGTGGGAACCTTATACTTTTCCAGTACATAAAGTATCCTCTGTCCTTCCCCGAGGCTCAAATTATCTCTATACCTTTCAGCAAAATCGGTTCAACGGTTTGGGCGTGATAAGGTAATAGACAGACGGACAGATTGACAGACAGACACTCTTGCGCATTTATAATATTACTAAGTATGGATATACGAGTAGATACATATTATGTTCAATTTTATTTGTGTACTCGAGTAGAGTATCCAGTGTCCATGGTCATGCATTTTGAAACTTGAATTAGTATCCGAACAGCACGTGTGTGTGAAGTGACGCTGTCGTCCGCTTTGCAGGTGGAATTGGCTCCGAGATTAATATTAAACGTTTATTTGTTGAAATGTCATCGTCGCACAATATCCGCTTAGCGAACTGAAAATCCTGAAAATAAATTGAAAGCTCTAAAATAAAACGACCTCGTTCATTTTTAATCCAAAACTTTTAAAATATACATTTCGCTTGACAGGTATTTATTTAGTACTAACCAGCTATGTAGCGTACTTAAAGTTAGTTTTGTGGGATTTTTCAAGACACGATCATATACTCTAATAGTACTTACATTTAAGACTCTCAAAGTTATTTAACGTCTTTCACGACTAAATCAATATCTTAAAAAACAAAGTGACTTTAGGGTGTGTATGAGTTGGCGGGTCCTGCGGCCCAGCGACAAGCGGGGTGGAGGCACCGCTGGGTTGTAGTGGGTAAAAGTCCCACATATCCCGGCTGCCCGCCCCCAGGGTGTCAGGAATGCATAAAGCATTTCCCAAGCCTAAAAAAAGGTATGTATGAGTCCTCTATCAGATATATAAAATTGTCGTGTCACAGTTTTCGTTGCCATACTCCTCCGAAAAGGCTTGACCGATTTTGATGAAATTTTTGTGCTTATCCGGTACCTATGAGAATCGGCCAACATCTATTTTTCATCCCCCTAAATGTTAGGGGTTTTTTTGGCAAAACAACGTTTGCGGTGTCAGCTAGTAGATAATATAGAGTTCATTACCTATCGTTGTAAATGAATTTTTTATGTCACTTTTCTGAAGGCAATGATGTTGCAACTTGCAGCTGAAATGCTCGCGCATACAACGAAATTCACAATTGTTTTATGTATTAGTAGTAGAGTTAACAAACAGTAACCACAGTGTACATTTTCAAGAAAGCATACAAGTGCATCTCATGTACTGTGGTACCAATAACTTTAACTACAGATAACTAAAATTACATAATTTAACTAAATATTTCGAGAATCCGAACTTTAGGGCGCGTAAGTATAGGGATACTTACATAGAAATCACTTTGAAAATATCAGCGCTAAAAGCGAAAAAGTTTTTTGTAATTTGTATGGACAAGCGCCTCAGCGACAAAAGTGTTACCATACAATTAAAAAAAAACGCGTTTAGCGCTCCAAAGGCCTCTTCATACGCGACACATACGTACCCCTTCAGTTTTATCACTTACTTCTGTAAGTTGTTATTATTTTTATATTTTATTAATTCATTATGTTGTAATTGGAAGAAAAATAAAGGTATAAAATTAGTGTCGCCAAATTATATTAGTGCTAACATTTTTAAAGTAAACCAGATTATATGAAGGCACATGGTAGGTTCACATCTAAAGCACAAAGTCTTGCTGCACCCTGGATAATATAAGTCATATTATTTTTAGCAGAACACTTCAAGAATACAGCCTTTATTCGCCCGCCGTATATGCCCGCCGTATACGCGTGACAAATGAGTTTGTTTTTTCGTGACACACAAAATTGTTTAAAATAATGACCGCGTGCGATGTGTCACGGGGAGCCGTGTTTATATAATATGTTGGCAAAAACCACCCGCGACTGAGTTACCGCTGTCCTTTGCATATAAATGAGCCCGCGCCAGTGCTGTCTGCACTTTTATAATTAACTTTTGCGGTATTCCTTGAACTTAGAAAAAAATTCTATATTTGTTACGCTAACATGCCCCGGTTTTAAAATCAGATTCGGTCTAATAGTGTACGTGACAAATACATAAAGAGTCCGACAATAAAATCAGCACTATGTACTGTCAACGAAATTGATATATAGACAATAAGCGGACCTCCATCATTTAGTCGGATTATGTTATCCGCGGTTAGGTTTCACATAAGGCAACCAAATCACCTAGTTTTCCATCTGCCTGTGAATACAATCCCCTTAACGAACATTATTGTATAAAGTTATAAATAAACAAATTATTTCAAACAAGTGATATAAAGCAGACTAGACACCAGCGTACGAGGAGTGTTTCGCGGTGTCTTTGGTGTCTGTGGTGTCTGCGGTGTCTGCGGTGTCGCAGTATATACTATATAGTGTTCACGTTTAGATCTCATTAGTCACAACCCTAACAATCGCGGTCGTCGTACTGCTCACACGTGAGTACTGTGTACAAGACGCGGTGACGCGGTTAGCGCTTACACTTTAAATTAAACTTTAAACTATATATACATTTTATTGGATACTTATTACTTACGGTGTCTTTGTTGCGGGGCGATACTTTTTAATGAATTTTAATAAACGGCTCCATAAAATCGTATGGTATCGTTTCGCGTTTGTCGTGTTGCGAATCGCAATGTATATCTACGAATACTAATCGTTAGTGGTGTCTGTCAGTTAGCTTTCTCTTAGCATCGAATCTCAGAATTTCTTATCAAACAAGCGCACTTACGCCACGAATTAATAGTTGACAATCCTGTTATCGACGAGCACAGTACAGTCTAGCGGCAGACACCGCAAGCTCAGTGAGACCACAAGTCCTTAGAGCCGCGGTAAAACAATACAGCTTAGGTGTGCTTCATTTGTCCGTATTATATACTGTCGAGTGAAGAGTGTGGATATTATAAATTTAAATAATTAAAAGGGTTTTCCTTTTGTTAGTCTTATTAACTTAGACTGTGAGGTCGTGAACAAATTGAATAAAAGAAATTCACTTTAACACTGCGCTTTATTTAGCGTTGCGTTGCGAAATGCGTTCGGTAAGGCGCGTCATTACTCCAAGGAGGAAAACGGAGAATGCAATATTTAATAATAACATAAATTCTGACCTGACTAAGTCAGCAAAAACGTTCCCATATGAAACATGAACCTGACCATTTTAACTGCAAGAAACCCGTCATAACTTATAGGTTAGGTAGGCGTTAGTAATATCGAGTGCCCTTGTTTAAACCCTCGCAAAAACTAATGTGCTTTAAGAAACGCTCATTTACAATCTTAACACTGTTTCTTGAGAGCAAGGATGACATGTGTACTTACTTTCTCAGCACGCAAATCTTTCAAATCAAATGTTATCAAAAAGACAGGAATTTTCGTATTCGAATTGAAAGTAAATTTGATACCTTTTAATAAGAGCACTTGTTGTCTTATGAACAATCAACTTGATTTTTTTTTTGTTGAAATTGGTCATCATACTATCTATATACAGGTCTGTGGTGAAAACGTTTTAATTCGGCTGCTAAAGGTTACTTGATACATGCCATTCAATTTTAAAAACTCTGTAAAACTGGCAACACATAAATCAAAATATAAGTAAGTATTATGTTATTAAACTATATTTGCACCGTTATAAAAACAATTTCTAAATTAGCATTTTAAAACAGGCTTGAAATATTACCGCAATCATAACGTGAAATAAACGTAGTGTTTAGTAACGTATACCGTATTACGTCGGGCTCTGGCACTATTCACATTACCACCATAATATTAATCTATTTTATATAGTGGTTATGACAATTAACGTATAAATGTGATTTAAAAATTAAGTCGTCGGTTTAAGGTTGTGTGTAACCCACACTTAAGACCAGATACTTAGGACCCGTTGCGCCATTACCTGATAGGTATCGGATAAATTAACCGCAACTTATTTGACAGACTCTCGATTCTTCATATGTCGAATAAGTTATGGATATCCTATCTGACAGTAATCAGGAAGTGGCGAAACGGGCCCTTACAGTTTCAAATATCAGCCGTCAATTCATTTAATAATAATTATCTACATTTGTTTTACAAAAGAAGCGCAGGCCACAGCTTTCTTAACATTTACCAGACCTATCTTCGCTAGTGCTAATGAAATATGACGGGGACTAGCGAGAAAACTTAACGAACGTAATACGAACAGTTAGAAAAACTATCCCCGGAATTACACGTCGTCCGCCGCTTTCGGTCCGGGATGAATTTTAAAAGCTATTTATACTAATATCGCGATGAATATTACCAGCTGACATCAAGCGCAGAGCTCGTGCCAGCTCACTACGACCGAGTGTTATTTCATAAAGCGAATATTCGGAAAACATTTTTGTTGCTAATGAAAGTTTAGTCTATGCGGCTTACTAATAGTAATGTTTACCCGCAGTGCATGGGGTTAATTTATCAAAATACAGTAATGTGTTAGTTGTGTATATAATTTAGTGTCAACATTAGGACGGGCGGGAACGGGGTCGCGTGTATTTATCTAATTAAGTCGAGTACACACTACACACTACACACTACACAACTACACACTACACACACATATATGCCGCGCTGCTTGGCGCCACTTTACGGGGATTGAGGCGTCACTGATAGAATTAGACCAATGTTGTCATTTACCTCACCTAGTACTTATTAGTAAACAACAACTTATAAAGGATTAAAACCCCTTTAAAAGTCAACATTTAATTCAATATACATTAAAACAATATGAAGGAAATTAAGTGAAATCCAATAATAAAGCTTTAAGCACCTGTCGCGGGCGTGCGGTGGTCAGTGAGGTGACCGCGCGCCGTGTCGCGGTAAACACAGCGCTGCAGTTTCATTACTGAAATACAATCAGAGCGTTAAACGATAGTTAGGGTCTACGACATCGCTCCGTTTTAAGATATATAACAAAAAACACCACGAAACCGCGTGGTTATCGTCTTAATATATATGACTTTGTGTGCGTGTGTTTGTCACTAAACTCCACCGAAATTAATGGACTGATTTTGATGATTTTTGTTAGTGTTTAATGGGATTTGGAAATGGTTAAATTCACTAACCAAGACCGGCTGGACAGCATTAAAACAGTGCAGTACTTAACCAGGTGCAGGGGACCTTGTACACGTGAGGTGTAGAGTACATCCAAACCCGTAAAATGCAGCACATAATCAGGTGCAGGGGACCTTGTACACGAAGAGTGTATAGTACATCCGAGCCTGTAAAGTGCAGCACATAGCCAGGTACAGGAGACCTTGTACACGTGGACACTTTACAGGCTCGGGTGTAGTCTAATCTACACCCGAGCCTGTAAAGTGCAGCACATAACCAGGTGCAGGGGACCTTGTACACGTGGACACTTTACAGGCTCGGGTGTAGTCTAATCTACACCCGAGCCTGTATAGTGCAGCACATAGCCAGGTGCAGGAGACCTTGTACACGTGGAGTACAGCCGAGCCCGTAAACCGACGCCGCTAACAATAAACCGGGCTTTATTGGCGAGTTAAACGGTTTCAATTCGGACGTTCATTTCACGACGACGGACAAACTGATCGTAAACTTCCCCGTTCAGGTTTATGTCATTATATTTCATTTTACGTTTTAAGGGGAATCAATATTTTTTAATAAAGTTTGTTCGGAGCTTAAGCTTATTTTTTTATAATTGGGAGGCAAGCGAGCAGACGGGTCACTCGACGGAAAGCGACTGCCGTCGCCCATGGACACTTGTGACATCAAAAGTGTAGCTATTACGTTGCCGGCCATTATGAAGGAATAAGTTACGGGAATAGAGAACGGGAGTAGGTTTTTTTTATGATATTTAGGGGGCAAGCGAGCAGACGAGTTACCTGATGGACGAGTAACTGGGGTCGCCCATGGGCACTCGCGACATCGTTCATCGACATCGACATCGACAGTCGCAAGTGCATTGCCGAGAATCCCTCTATGAGGGAATAGGCATAAGGGGAAGTTGGGCCATCGGTAAACTCACTCACTGAGCGAAATACAGCACAACGCCGTTTCACCCTAGTTTTCTGTAAGGCCGTGGTATCTCTCCGGTCGAGCCGGCCCATTCGTGCCAAAGCATGACTCTCCCACGGAAAAAAAAGGTATAGGGAATGAGGAGTAAGGACTCCGCTAAACTCAGTGGCTGGACAAAAATCAGCACAACAGCTAGTTCCCGAACCGGTGGTAGGCAACATGTAGGCTAGGTATTGCAGTCCCGTGGTTCCCGGTGGTTGTGGTCGCGGTCCCGTGGCTGATGGGTGTAGGAACGCTGTAGTTTGTTGGATATTGGGTTTACTATATGGGCTCATACACATTGCATTGAATTCTCCAGAGTCTGAAGCGTAACTTTCATCACGGTAAAGTATTTCGCTTATTAATATACTATTTAATATCTTTAAAATGTTACAAAGTGCCTTAATTGCGCTGCTACAAGTCTCTTTTGAATTATTTATGACGTGTGTATAATATACTTTTACTGTAGTGAACCTAGTGACATAAATAGTGGCGTTGTTGGAATGATGGGTCGTGGGACCGTAGTTAACGTCCACGGAGCTGCGGGATCTTGCGGTGCAGGGTTGCAATCGCTAATGTCTAAAAACATTTGATTGAAATTAACTCCGAATGAAATGATTTTGAATTTGAAGCCGTGGTATTTCTGCAATCGAGCCGGGTATGGGACATTTATGCTTCGGCAAGAATGGTCCGGCTCGACCGGAATGATACCTTCTCACAGAGAACTGGCGGAAAATGCGTTGTGCTGTTTTTCGTTCAGTGAGTGAGTTTATCGGTGGCCCATTTTCCCTAATCCCCGTATGCCTATTCCCATTTCCGATTCTCTCATAAAAGGTCCACAGCATACTTGCGACTCTTCGGATGTCGCGAGTGTCCATATGCGTTACTTTCTATCAGATAACCCGTCAGCTCGATTGCCCGTAAAAATCATTAAAAAAATGTCTCCTTGTTTCACGCCTCTCCCCAAGATCGAACTTAGCACCCTTTCGAATGCCAACCAAGGTATGGATGATCTTAAATAATAACTCGCACTTCCAATTGCCCCTAATTTCAATCAACGTGATATGTCTCTTTCAGTTTCGATGGCTTGTCAAAAACATCCCAAAAAATAAGTACTTTAAAATAAAACTAATAAAAATAACGTCCAGTAAGAAATCTGCAGCAGGTGTGACGTCAAAATTGTGAAGGGTGGCGGGGGACGGTGGAGGGGGCGGCTCCCACAATTACTACGCTCGGGCGCCGCCGCTTTGACAGCTCGCTTTGAGCTCGTCCCAGCTACCGCTGAGATAGTTATTGTCCTCTAAGCTGCACACAGCACACTGCACAGCACGCATGAGGACACACCAGCAAAGCGGATCTCAAAGTTATTAAACAACTTTCAGAAACAAGGTCCGTTTATCCAAAACCTATTTAAAGCTTTTTCAGTCAAAATTTCGTAATTATCGTAATCGTAAGTACTCGTCCCTTACCAGAAACTGATAATGCTTTCCTAGAAACAAAATCTCTTTAGCATTAAAGAATAAAAGGTTACGCAACAAATTCGTCAGTGATGTGGCACACAGAAACAAGAGAGTGAGTCATTTGTATACTGTGATGCCTGTATGATGGTTGCGCGGGTTGCGGTGTGAGTGCAGAGCGGCGGATAACGTTATCACACGCGACGTGACAGCTCACACACACATACGCGCTACACACCTTTCACATACAGAGCGTAGTACCAAATACATACAATAAAAGAGCTAAAAATGATTTCCATGGAATTATTTTGTAGGAGCGATATTATTTTGGTGAACATTGGATTCATGACTGGCGCAAACTTTTGTGTAGTTTTGATAGTAGTAGTGCTATAGTAATAGTTATTATTATTATCTGAATTAATAATATGCTACCTATATAAAGCACATTACATATGATTTGGTTATTCTGTTGGTGCTGGCTCAAAAATATACAAAGCGTTAGAAAAAATCTGTTTCGTGCATAATTGCTACTCGTTCGTTAGAGAGATTTTTTCTCCGTCAGTTTTTCTCCGTCTCCGAGTCGGGGATAAGGTCTTTAAGCGTAAATAAATAAACCGATTCGTAGTCCCGAATATTGTAAAGAGAGACAAGTGCTGACCGGGGCGAGGGGGCGAGGGGAGGGATGGGGAGACATTCAATAAGGTTTTATTCGATGCGTTTAATTTTATGTAGTCTGTCGTGTACAAAGATTAAAGTCTGACATTTCATTCCTTACAACGCGACGTTCAATTCATGACCACGCCAGCGCTAGAGTCCAAACGGCAAATCGAGGCAAAAAAACTTTAAATACAAAATATAAACATTCATATATAATATTCTATGCCTTGTTGCTTGGTGACCTATAATAAAATATATTACCTATGGTAATTGAGCGTCCGTGGTCTAAGACCTTAAGTGGTTAAGACCTTTGGTTCGCACTCGAAACGGTGCAGGTTCGAACCCCGGTGGAGGCGTGTACCAATGAGACATTTTCCGACCTCAAGTATAATATGGACGCTCATTGCCATGGGAGAGTCATGCTTTGTCACGAATGGGCCAGCTCGAGCGGAGTGATACCATGACCTGACAGAAAACTGGCGTGAAACAGCATTGTGCTGTGTTTCGTTCAGTGAGTGAGTTTACCGTGGCCAACTTCCCTAATCCCTTATCCCTATGGGCGACGGTAGTGGCTTTCCATCAAGTAACTCATCTGCTCGTTTGCCCCCTAAATATCATAAAAAATAGTAATTGGATTATCACGTAATAATGATTAATTATTATTATTGATAAAAATCTCTACATTGATACAAAACAAAAAAATCATCATTAGTATAACGGTCAGTGCTACTGACCGTAACACTTAAATTGAAGAATCGGTTAAACTAATACTTCATTTTAATACAAAATCTATACATATAAAAAGAAAGAAATATCTGTTTGTAACATTAAAATAAACAGTTCTTACTACTCGCATATGAGTATAGACACGGAACATAAACTAAAATATTTTTCATTTACAATTTTTGTGTGTCTGTTTGTATTGGCTAATCTCTGAAACGGATGGACCGATTTTCAAGGGACTTTCACTGGGATGTAGCCAGTATAATAAGGAATAACTTAGGCTACTTTTTAACTGACTTTAAAAAGAAGGAAGTTTATGTTCGATATGATATAACCAATTTTATCACCATGTAGAAAACGACGGGACTCCTTGAAATTTGTTTGAAAAGTTATTGTGAATATGACTTTTTCTGGAAAAATTTAAGCATATTTTATATTTTACTTCAAACTAACTTAATGCGATTTACGAATTCCACGAGAGCGAAGCCGCGGGCAAAAGCTGGTTATAAATAAGATGGTTTATTGTGTGAGCTTAGCATGAAAATTTTAAAAGAGTATGTCAGCACTGTACATTTTGCCTCGATTAATTTTACAAAGTCGATTAAGGTAAGGTAAGCCCGTAAAGGTAAATACGCTACCACGACCATTCATTCGATTCGATTAGCAATAACTCTATCACAAGTGTGCCTTACAATCTTTCCGGAAGAAACGAATCAGAATTAAAGAAGATTGATATGACGTCGGACAAATAGTTTGGGGTTCTCGTGCGCCCCGCGGTGATCATCGTAAAGTACGCGGCCGGAGGCGACCGGCACTAAACACAATTACAGCTGACACCGACCGCCGGAGCCCTACAACCTACAACCTTCGTTATACACACATGCGAAAGAGATCAATAGAACACGTGCGAACTTATTCACGGTTCGAAACGTACTTGATCTAAGCGTAAACGTGAAAATATAATGAAATCATCGTGCCATTTCATCATTACAAGTTAATTCTTGTTCGATTAAAAAATATATCACGACGTACAAACAAACCAACAATTGCGCGTGTAAGTTTGTATAGATTTTTGTTGAGGCGAAATCACGATCACGCGATACTAATAAGCGTGTAAATATTTGTTGTTGTCTGAACCAGCTTGGTATAGCGTAGATAGGAATATTTTTTAACAATTTTGCTTACAATTTTTCACCTTTATGAAATGGCGTATACAGAGCACGTACAGCACGTGTCGTCGTTTGCTCAGCGCGTGAGGCTTCGGCGCCCAGTCTCTCTATCTAACACACTATTTCTATATTATATCATAATATATTCGTATGTATAGTCGTCAAATTGCGTGCAAGTTATTCAGTAAATAACAGAAAATAAAAATACAGTAGTGGCGTTGTAACACTTTTAAAATAAAATAAACTGTAAAATGTACATGAAGCTACTCAACATTCATGATGATATGAACTTTGCTTTAAAACTGAATGAATTTCATTGTAATTGAATGAAATTACTATGAATGTGAATTCATAGTAATTTCATTAAACCTCGAAATGGAATGAAATTATTTGATTGTACCCCTATAAATAGTTCAACTTTTTCCAAAGAGTAATGGGTTGTGTGGTAGGGATTCAATACAGTCATTCCCTACCATGCGACACGTGTGCTACGCGGTCGTTACGAGGTCGCTACGTGGTCGCTACGAATTCGCTACGCGGGGCTACGCGGTCGCTACGAGTGCGCTACGCCAGGTCTACGCGGGCGCTACATAGCCGCTAGGCTGGTGCTACGTGAAACTTCGGGCGGGCGGGGTGTGTGTGTGTCACGCGAGCAATTACACAAATTACAACCGTTAGCACATTACTGAAACATACAGTACATTAAATACTATTACTTATTCAGTTTCCACTTCCGCATACAACTAACACTATATTAATATAACATATAATAACAGTAAAAGTAATTGTAAAACACTACCGCCTGATATTACTCGGCTATCATAACTATATATAAATCTAAATTCCGTTTATTTCAATGAACAAGACTTTACTTTTTGCAGCTCTTCAGCTAAAAAATCCGGAATTCATAAAATAAATACAATGTTTGTATCAGAGTCCGTAAAAACATGTAAAGATGACCCTTTTGGAGGTGACGAGGTAGGCCTCCCCGATCAATCCATTTACTATTCAGCAGATGCAAATTTAATGGCCTCTCCCCCACTGCACCGCGGGGTGGGGGGAGAGGGGGGAATCGAATTACCTGATTGTATTTATCCGCTAACAAGTGTTTGCCGAACAACTTTTAAGGCGCGCGTTTTTAGTTCGCGTTTGCGTTTGTCTTTAGCGCTGTCTCGCTCTGATGTGACTTTACAAAGAGGGAAAGAAAATATGATAAACGAGATGGTCTGATGAGAGATGGGAAGCAGTTTGGTTATTATCTTTTATAAAAATGTTAGATTTCCTTTTTTATTTCTACAGCTAAATGTTATCTTTCAGTAATTGATTACAATGTGGGTCCGAATAATAATTCTAGCATACTACTTGTACGGTTCTCGTACTTGACTACTGTTCTCAATCTCTAACTCACAGAGATTGCACAATTAAACTTCGATGCTCGGCCAATCACTGTAAAAATAGAATAATAATCGTTAGAATTGCTGGAGTAGTCGTCAGCGGATTGCAAGTGTTAGAGTCAAACGAGTAAAGTTACTACCGGTTCTCATGGATACTCGCAACGTCACAAAAGTTGCTGGTGCGTTTCCACTTTTGCGTCGGAATCTTTTTGAAGGTTTTTAGGTCGTTTTGATCCGGAAATACTGAATAACAATTTTACTTTGCGTCGCGGAACTTTACTCACGTAGAACAATTCTCGCGGTAAGTGACCCGGATGTACGGGGCCGGTGTAATTATATATCGGCCGTCAACAGGCGATGGCTGGCGGTGGCCGATGTTGGCCGGTACTGGCCGGTACTAGACGGTGCTGGCTGCCGTAACGAGTTTTTGATGGGACACGCGACACGCGACCTCTCACACACAAGGTCAAGGTATAGTCATCGACAACGATCCAAACCAAGAAATACTTTTTGTGGAATTTAAATTTATGAAGAGGGAAGGCGCAAGCAAATATTTTGCACGATAAAATTATTCAAACACATTGTATACGCCGACCGAGTTTCTAATGATTGTCAGTTTATTCTTCATACATCATCTGTTATTTCTAAAGGAGATGAAAATTGCCAAAACCATTAGCAAATTGGTTTATTCGCGGCGGCTTCCAAACCTAATTCAAGATTATATAATCTACTGACATCACTCGCGGCATTGCCCGAGATGATTTATCCACAGAAATATGTAAGTCAGCTATTACCCTATCTTTACACGAATCTTTATCAAAATCCGTCGAGTAGCTTCATCGTAATTATCGGAGAGATAAATTTCAGATTTAAATATTAAAATTACCATATCAGTAGAGTGTTATGACATAAACTGTATCCCGATTGACTTTCACTATTAAAGTGTAGCTGTAATCACCTCACCGCGCTCCGTACAGCTCCTGAACTATCAACTCATTACACGTTCATTATCACGCCCGCGCCCGCACCCGCGACGTAACTTTTCAACTTTCACATAATTAGCTATTGTATTATACTTTGTATAGTAGGACCTGTGTAGTAGGCATAAAAGTAATGGACTAACAGAAATAACTATTCATAACAAATCTTAAACATTACCTCTACATTGACATGATGATAACGACAGAAATGTGTGAAGATGAATGTACGTTTGTTATTTTCTTCACGCTGATTTATTCTGCAAGTTTTAACCCCATTTAAGGTGCTAGTGATACAGAGTCGTAATTTTAATAAATAATAAAAAAATCATTTATTATCAGACAAATAAGTCCATAATATGAAAAGAACAATAGAAATTTTTCTTGCATACTAGAAATTAAGCGTTCTTGTTATACTTTTGATAGCTGACTATTTATGTTTGCTTTCTTTAGTTTATTTTCACATTCCACTTGCTTATTTTTTTGAAAACTTCAACATTATTTTCTTGATTTAGACACGAGATAAAGAACAATGAATGTTAGCAGACTATAACAGTAAACAATGAGTGCCAGTGTAGTGGTAGTGTTATGAGATGTCAGTGCGTGGTGCGCGAGTGGCGGCCATCTGACGCAGGATGAGCAGTTGATGTGCGAGCGAGACACACCATGTACGAGCGGGACAGGAGACTGCTGTCTATCATCTTCAGCACGCTGCTACTGGGGAGAGCCCTCGCAGGTACGTTCACACTAATTTCTCTATTAAGAAGTTTTGTGTCAATGGCAAAATTATCAATAGAGCCTTTTCAAATTGAATAAAATTGTCATTCTTTCTAATAACATTATATAGAACAGGATTAGGTCAACAATTCGTAATAACTCTCTTTTTAGATTCTATTTGACTTCTGTATCTAGTGATGAAATCATATGTCTTGCTCTTGATTTTGAATCAAATAAAAACCTTGGGGTACAGTAGTTGTTAAACATTTTATGCCTGTTTTTACCAAACGTCCCCCAACGCTAAGTGCCCCTTTAACGGCCATTAAGTGTATCTGTTTTGAGGATTTTATCAACTTTAAACTGTCATTATAATATTCTAAGAACTTACATAGATGGCACAGGAGCTTTGTCAAAAACGTATTTATCTTAAGAGATATAATAATAATAATATTTATTGCATAAAATGTGGTATACGAGGTCTTACAATATTATAAATAGCTAGCATTCTGCCATTACAGTGGCGTACAATCAATTTTAAAGTAAAAATATTACATTAAAGTCAAAAAGCCAAATCAAATTAAAAAATTATTAACCTAATAAGTAAACGATTTTTTTAAAACATTAAAACATCCAGCAACATGCAATTCAAAGATAATTATTATATTGTGTCCTAATTCATTAACTTTTAATTTATCAACCAAATCCCAGAAGAGAAAAAAAAGTGTCATTTTATCAATAAATAAATAATTAAAATATTGTGATATAATTTGCAGCCTGTTATATTATACATTTAATATGTCTAATTATTAACTATTGTTTATTGTTTTAGCATCTGAGCTAAATGCTAATGATAACATTCTACTGTTGATAAGACGCTAAAACACCGTTAGGGGACACTTGGTGTTAGGGAACATAATTTTAAGTTGAACTTTATGAAAATCTCAGTTACATATTTGATATCTTTACCGTTTAACAAGTGAACTTTGTTATTTATAGTAATGCCTGCTGATACTCGTTATTTTTTTCCTCGGATCATGAGGTTTCTTTTTTATTCAAATTCAAGGTCGTCTGTATGGTCTTCCCTTATTATTATTTTATGTAGGAAAAGGATTTTTGTATCAAAGGGATAATATCGTATGTGAACTTCAAGCGATACCGTTAAGACAAAAGTCCTGACACCGCCATTACCCGCACAATCAATTAGCGGCACAATCGACTCCTCCCACTCACATGTCACGTCGTTAATCACTCCCTTCTGTTTATTGTCAGTCTGTCACTGACGGATGCCCACGTGAAGCCCACGCGACTATTTGCGGATTTAGACAACGACATCGGTCCAAGAATTGTGACGAGAGCGATCTAGACTGAAAATACAGTGTATGAATATAAGTGGGTGAATCAACTTTTTCTTGTCGTTGACAAATCTTTGGATAAAAAGTCAATCAGACCGCTCTTATATAATCTAAATACACATTACTCACATCATAATAACATCCATTAATGTTTATTGTGTATTGTCTTCTATAATCAGTGACCTAACTTCAAAGTTTTCTCATTATTATCTACAACAGGTATATTAGGGCAAATTTAAAGAGAGCCAGTTGACGGGTCTACGTTGTTCGGTCGATATGTGTCAATTCTGTATAAGTGGTGATCTATCGGCTGAGTTTGACATAACCCGACCAAATTACTTATATCCACGATATGTATCTCTTTTAAATTATCTGATTGTACATTTTATTAGCATTGTCACATAGCATATGGGTGAAACTTTCGAAAAACTTTGTTCATGTTAAATAAATTTTAAAACAGACCAAATCGTTATATACCCGGCACGAATACTCTTTTATTTGTATTGAACGGAACAAGACAAATGTTTCGTTGTTCGACCGCGCGCTCGCGGCGAGAGGAAATTAATACTGAGTCCAGCTCGCCCCACTTGTACACTTGTACACTTGTACACTTGTACACTTGTACACTTGTACACTTGTACAGTACTCGGAGTAATGGCGGTTACGTTATTTATAGACCACGTGCTGGTACCTGATTAATGTACTACTGCTGTAGTAGCAGATGCCTTTGCAGCTGTCACAAGTTTAGGATTCCACATTCGAAGCATCCATAATATAATAATCTATGGACGCTTCACACCACGTTAGTCTGGCCCCGTGTTAAGTACCCAAGAGACTTGTGTTACGGGTACCAGACAACGGAACATATATTTAATACTTTTATACTATACATATATTTAAGTTTTTTATTATATGATACACATATTTAATATACATCCAAAACCCAGGAACATTGAAAAACTTGCCCCGTCGGCGGGATTCGAACCCGCGACCCCCAGGTTAAGTTTAACGTGCTTACCAACTGAGCCACAGAGGGTCGTCAATTCATCATTATAAAGATTCGTTTAGACTCAGAGATTTTAACATACATTTGAAAGAAAGAAAGAAATTAAATTATTTATTTGGTATTTTAAAACAACTAATAACACAATATAACAGCTTAGCTATTATTTAGGTTATTTATATTAGGTATTAAATATACCAAATCGGTTCCCATTCAGCGTTGATGCGGACGGATCCGTATCAACTTCTCGCCATCGACCTACACGGAAAATTTACCGCCCATATCGTCTTGATGAATGGCAGTCTTTCAGAGTACGGTTTTCGCGTAACTTTCTGCCTCGCACAGTAAAGCTTTCGAATAAACTATCACCAGCAGTATTTCCGGACCGCTACGACCAACAAACCTTCAAGAAGAGAGCGTATTCCCTCTTAAAAGGCCGGCAACGCGCGTGCAACCCTGTTACTGTTGTCTATGGGCGGCAGCAGTTGCTTTGGGCTTTGTTTGCCCCCTTGTTTTTATAAAAAAAAAGATTTTCAATTGGCACCTTATGTTTAAAATAAAGCAACATTTTGCACACTGTTGTCTGTTCTGATTATACAAGACATTTGGAAACGAGATTAATTAATGCGCCAAAATAAGTTTTCAATTTACAGACACTCGGGGGGTCACACTCAATTCATACTCTAGTGCACAGCGTCGCAGTCGAAATATAACCATGATGATGATTAAACAAGTCCATAACATTATGAGGCTAACATTCCCTTGTCTGTGATTCCATGCATGTTTAATGCATGGCTATTACAATGTGAAATGTTTTCTTATCCCCGTAAATATCATTCGGTGTCTTAAATATTTAGCGGCGCCCCGATCGAGGTCCTCCTGCAGGCTTCGTGCGTTCGATCACGATCGATACTTTGAATAATTAAGCCGGGATGAAAGTCCCTGCCGCCGCCAGATCACCGACATACTCGTACGTATACAACGACCACTTGACGTTTGAGTGCGCCTACGACTGGGAGATTCATGTGTCAAATTTTTGAGTAAAGTTTGTGGGCTCAATAATAATAATAATTATATCTATGGATGCTTCACACCACGTTAATATAGCCCCGTGCTAAATACCCGAAGGAATTGAGTTATAGGTACCAGATACCGGAAATATATTAAATACTTTTATACTATACACATATTAAATACACATCCATGCCCCTGGAAAATTGAAAAACTGTTTGTTCCGTCGGCGATATTCGAACCCGCGACCCCCGGCGTGAGCTACCAAAGCGCTCGACCACTGCGCCACAGAGGCCGTCAAATATCCTAGTATGTACGATTCGATACGGTTTGCATTATTGACTTGCATTAATAAAATTCTTACAATTCGAATGATCGTATTCGATTAAAAATGAAAAAGAGTATCTGAAAGTATGAGAGTGCAGTGTTTGCTGAGGTGACTGCTGCCGCCATAAAAAGATCACTTTACAATAATGCTAACAGTAATTTATTTTGTCATATTTCTTGTAAATAACTAGTAATTTTGCAAAACAGTAATTTCACAATCAATTCATCACAACACTAATAATTCAATTTTTGAACAAAATGTACTAAAACGAATTGTAGAGCAATTCCTTTGCAGTATTGCTGTTACAACCATTTTAGGTCCCCAGCACCAGCACCAGCCGCACCACGTCACGATCGTCCGCACCTCCTTCACACCTGACTACCCCCAGCTTCACGAACTTCGTCGCTTGCTAAACTTCCTAATGTCTCGCCGATCGACGACTTAACGCTGTTAACTTCCACAATCTTGTGTACTATGAAGAACAATCTTGATAATTATGAGACAGCGTATATATTACTTTACTAACAAGCGATTAAAAAGTGCATTCGTTTTGACCTCTTTAACTATCTTTACAAATATTCTTTGAAATCATTGTTGCTCTAAAGTGTTATATTTACAGAGAATAACCTTTTTAGAATGACAATGGTATTATATTAATGATATTATACTTAACAAAATATTGGTATTTTTAAACGATTATTGAATTCTAATTTCGGCCACGTGAGTGAAGTCGCAGGGGAAACCTAGTTCCGTACTAAAGCAAACTTCATCCATCCTATGATAAAAAAAATAAAGTGATGGTACCCATTTATACTACGCTTTTTTATGATATTTAGGGGGCAAGCGAGCAGACGGGTTGCATGTCGCAGACGGTTGAGCAACTTGATTATAAAATAAATAAAAAAAGAAAACAACAAAGTTACATGATAATTGTAAATAAATACCATGCTTTGCATATTTAATGAGCTTTTCGAGAAAATACACAATGAATTGACGAACTAGCCACTCGCAGTGTCGGGCTCATTTTAAAAACTATCGGTTCGTTACTCGTAACACAATGTGAGGTGACCCTTACTGTCTATAAATAGATAACAAACGTTTGTTAGCGGGAAGTTAAAGGCCGGCCGTCGTTAAGTCGCGTCAGCTTAACCGCGAGTTGTCCCGCGGGACATCCCGCATTCACTACGAGCGGTAGGGGACGCGGGGGATTTTATGGAAACGATCAAATTTACAATATTCGGGGCATATACACTGGAATATATTAACTATAAAATATACAATATGGATGATATAAAC
Organism: Cyclargus thomasi; assembly: GCA_026546445.1. NCBI lineage: Eukaryota > Metazoa > Arthropoda > Insecta > Lepidoptera > Lycaenidae > Cyclargus > Cyclargus thomasi. The sequence continues at coordinate 5,852 of JAOTAV010003909.1, read as the reverse complement.
TATACATTTAAACATGCAAATGGACATAATAGGTCCTTATTGTGAATATAGTAACGAAATATATAACAGTGAAATATAAAATACGTCTTGATTAGGTACGAGAAATATTTTTTCCATTTAGTAGATCAGGGGACCTAAAAAGTTCGTAATAGCAATGTTGCAAGGGCGCTACAATACGTTTTAGTGCATTTTGTTAAAAAATCAAATAGTTTTTATAAAAAAGATACTTTAAAATCAATTTAAATGGATTGTGCAATCACTGTTTTGCAAAATTAGTAGTTATTTACAAGAAAAATTACATGATCACAGTATATTAACCGCATAGAATAAAAAGTTAAAACATAAAAACTGTACTTATCTCAAAATTTGTGGAATGAAAATAACTTCTTTGTTTTTAAACCCCGTTATCGAGTTGTTTAAACGAGGGTCGAAGTTGGTAAGTAGTTGCCGTCGCTGAAGTTACTTCAACATCCCGCACCCGTCCCGTCCCGCCGCCCGCGCGCCCCCCCCGTACCGCCCCGCGTCGCTGAGCGGAGCCTTCGCGTAGGCGACCGATAACTTACACATTCGAAGCTAATATCAAAATTACATAATACAGTTTACATTCCTAACGAACAAACAAACAGCCATTAGAAATAATAGCTCTCCGAACTAATTTAAAAGTCAAATGACGAGCTAACATTATAAAGTTGGCACGATATTATTATACCATAAAAATATAAGGACACGGAATATGCAAACCGAACATTAGCAGTGTCTGTGCGGCGGGCGGGGCCGGGGCGCGGGGGGGCGCGGGGGGTAGCGGCACGCAACACACGCGAAACTCTAATGTTCAAAAACACGGTGAAAATCAGGAAAAGGATCCCGCAGCATATTGAACAGATATAAAACATCGCAGAAGCGCGGAGACACTGTCGCTCCTCGGGCGACGATCCCCGGCACGGCGTCGTCGGAATGACAAGATTTCATAAACTTTTCCGGTTTCTCGCCGTACTATTTGCATTTATAAATATTTTACCCGTTTAATTTTCTGTTTCGTCGTTCCTAGAAATACCGAATCTCTCACTACAAACGTGAAGTTTTTAAACATCACGTTTGTAGTGTTCACTTAAATGTTACGGTCGAGTGAATTGCACACGTTGAGAAATAAAATTACACACAGTTAATAGCTCTATTTTGAAATGATCTGGGTGTTATGAATGTTTATTTGTCTCCATATTCGCCTCACACTATGCATCGGTAATACTACACAGAATGTACGAGATGCAGTACAATCAGCGGCGCAAACATCATGCATAATACATGACGTCACACGCGTGCCGAGTGCACAGCGTGTAGTGTAGTGTCGTGTAGTGTAGTGTCGTAGGAGTACAGCTTCTCAGCTCCTAATTGCTTACATCCGAGTGTGAGGCCTGTGCAATGCTCGACATATGAATTAAACCTAAACACTCAAACCAAATCTGCCTCTGTATACGCAGAGATTAGACTTAAAGGTAAAATAGTACTTTTATTTCTAATAAATATACTCAATATTAGATAACTTTAGCGATGAAAATACTTGTTAACGTTAGCAAAGCTTTTTTTTATTATTATTTAGGGGGCAAGCAAGCAGACGGGTTACCAGATGGAGAGTAACTGGCTTCGTCCATTGACGAACACGAAGCACAGCACAACGCCGTCAGTCGCGTCGTCAACGTCAGTTTTCTGTGAGGCCGTGGTATCACTCCGGTCGAGCCATTCATGCCGAAGCATGGCTCTCCCACGGCAATGAGCATCCGTATTACGCTCATTGCCGTGAACTTGAGATCGGAATATGTCTCATTAGTACACGCCTCCACCGGGGTTTGAACCTGCACCCTCTCGAGTGCGATCCAACGTGTGTCTTACCGTACACCTGGCCACGGACGCTCTAAAGCTGCGGCGCTAGCGTTAAGAAGTATTTTCATCTTCCTTTTTAATCCCTGGAGGGTAGAATTTGTCAAAATCCTGTCTTAACGTATGTCATATCTACCTGCATACCTAATTTCAGCCCGATACATCTAATAATTTGGGCTGTGCGTTGATAGATGACTACTCACTGTGTCACCTTCGACTTTTATACATATATTTAGAACATGCTCAGTCATAAGAGCCCCCGGTTAACCTTAATGGTATAATGTTCGCTCGTGTCACTGGCGGTTGTTCTGTTCATCTGTTTGAATGTTTTATGTGTTCGGGGAGAGTGTCTCCTCACCCCCGCCCTACCGGCACCCACGCCCTGGAGTCTCGTGAGGACGTTCGCCAAAACATTTGTCTTTTTTATATTCTACGAGCGCGAGCACATGTTATTGACTCCGCGCCATAATATAGTAAATAAAAATAGAATGTGCGGCGTACAATCGGGGAAGTTGAAAAAGCCACATCTAAATAAATTGGCCGTAAAGTTGATGATCACGACTTGCATGGAATTGACATATTCAACTGGTTCTGTTTCAATTTCCCTAATTGTACAATCAGGGAACCAGGAAGAGAGCCAGATTGCAGATCTAAGTAAATTGGTCGCGTTTTGTCAAACCCCACTGACAGATCACGGCTTCCATAGAATTGACATATACCGACCAAATGACGTAAGTCCGTCAACTGGCTCTCTTTCAATTTCCCCCATTATACTCCCCACGTTCTAAAGAAAAATTCTCTTACACTACGATATTTCGTTTGCTAACAATTTTGTGTGGAACTGTGCACAACTATGCACAATACAGCATGTATTACAGCACGGTCAAAAACAAAGTTATATTCCTGACTTTTTACGAGAAATGAGTTCTAGTTGCAATATTATGATGTAAGCTTAAAACGAGGTAGGGTTTGTCTATAGCTTACTAATACCCTCAGCTATCTTTAGTCCCTTTAGCGTTTCACGTCAGAAGTCCCCGATTAACATTTCGCGCCGGGACTCCGGGCCGCCGGGTCGCCGCACGTCCACTAATCAAAGATTACATTTTCAAACTCTACCCAGTTTAACTGTCAACGTTTAATTTAAGAACCTTCGCGTTCATTATACGGGGATTAGCGCGTTGTTAACACAAGCTAACAAAGTTACGTTTACAGCCAGAAGTATACATAATAACTTTGACAAACTTAAGCACTGACTTAGATCTTATGAGTACCGAAATAGGTAGCTGATGATGCCCGCAACGTCTATGCACCATAATTGTTTATCTCGCGGGAGCCGAATCATTTTCCAGGATAGAAATCCTTTATCTTCCCCGGGACTCAAAGTAGTACCATATCAAATTTCAGCAAAATCGGTCCAGCGGTTTGGGCGTGAAGAGGTAACAGAGACAGACAGACACACTTTCGCGTTTTTATATTAGTATGGAAGTTTGGACGTATTATATTCATAGATCTTTGTTTAATTTGTTAATTAATAAGTAATAAGCATTTGTATCCAAATACAGCAATTACACACCTTAAATTAAATAAAGGACACTTAGACGACCTCTGTGGCTCAGATGGTAAGCACGTTGGTAGCTTAAGCCGGGGGTCGCGGGTTCGAATCTCGCCGACGGAGCAAGAAGTTTTTCAATGTTCCTGGGTCTTGGATGTGTATTAAATATGTGTATTATATAATAAAAATAATAAATATGTGTATCGTATAAAAGTATTAAATATATTTCCGTTGTCTGGTACCTGTAACACAAGTCCCTCGGGTACTTAGCACGGGGCCAGACTTACGTGGTGTAAAGCCTTCAAAGATGTTACTCTATTGCTGCAGTCTTTATCAATCCAAGATGATTAATGTATATTCCAGGCTCTGGCAGTAATTTGGAACTCCTTTATCTCAACTGAACCGAACAGTCAATTAAGAACACCGTTAAATAAGTGGTATGATTTTATAAAAACTCCATTGAGTTAGTCATTAATATGGAGTTATCGGTGTGTGGTGGTACCGCGTTATTTTCGCCGTCAGAAATCGTGTTGTATATAAGTAATGACCGTATCGCCGATACCGATCTCGGAACTATTAAACTGTATTGAGGCGGCATAGTTATGGTCCACGACACGACACGACACGTGTTTGACCTGCGTTACAACCGTCCAGGTATTATTAGCTCAGTAAACGGACCATCCTTCGATTCTGATTAAACTTTGACAAACACTTCTCATCCCCTACTTTATTCCTGAGGATAAATTGTCAAAACCAGAGTGACCTCAGGGTGACCCCTGTGGTCAATATTCGACCATAAATATTTAAATTCAGCGTTTAGAAGAGCTATAGAAAATATAATCTATTCTCAATTTAATCGCAGACATCAATTTGGCATAAAGATCTTTTACCAGGCCATCAAATTAAACAAAAACATAGACGTCAACCATAAACAATAGATAATATTTCATGTACAATTAACGTGTCATGTCAAAATATTGTAGTGTGCATGTTGTAGTGTGCGTAGCGTAAAAATATGTGGTCTAAAAGCATATTTTAAAATAATATTGGTACTCCACGATCCCCCTTCATATCAACTTAAATTGATTATGAAGTTACTGTATGCAAAATGAGTTTTTGTTTGCAAGGAAGATGACAAAAGGAATAGCCCTTAGTAATATTGCTAAGTGACCTTTTTAGCCCCTCTGGCTGTGCGTTAATATATCAGTTATCATTATACCAGTCAGTCAGTCAACTCACTTTTGAGTTTCATATATTTCGATATGCATTTAAAGTATTAAAAAAGATGTAATGTATCGAAATCTCATCAATGTTCGTCTCTGAATATGTAAGTTAAAATATGATTAATAAAAATTAAATACGATTTTAAGAATAATTTATTAACCCTTATTGTATGAAGGACAAGCAAAATGATAATTTAAAGTTCTTCCTCGATTAATATTAAAGTCGTCAGTCGGAAGTTTGTGTATCACGCAAATAGAATTTGAAGTCGTGTTACTGACTTTAACAAGTATAATGTTTATTAATCTATTTGTATAAGAATTTGACGACGAAATAAATCTTTTGTAGAACATAACTTATGTTTTTTATTGTTTTTGTAACATTTTGGTTTACTTAGAAAAGTAATATTATATTAATAATTTACATTCTTATTTCTTACTCTTCATGTTGATGTACGAGAAATCAATAAGCAAATATCTTCTCTACCAAACAAACCGTCAACACAGTTACGACCCTGCGAATAGTTCGCGGGCTTATTTTGTCAAAAAGAACTCGCGCCTCTATCTCCGATGTATCGTGATTTCGTGGTTCCGTGCATCTCAAAATATGACAACGGAACCCCGCTAGAGAGTCTTGCTTTCGACACAATCTCTTATACCGCTATATCTATCAGTTAATATTTTAATAGATGATACTGTGTGAAGTATTTTGTGATTCTAACTACTAAACTATGAACACTAAAAACAAAAATATGCTATTTACAGCTCTGAACGGAACACTCTTTACCGTTTTTAGATTCACGGGTTCAATTTATACATAACGTAGCGTATGGCATTTGGAACGCGCCGTCGGGATGGTCCGGCGTACACTCGACCCATATCGTGCACGATGTTAATGTCCCGCGAACCGCGAGCGGGTTACGTGATAAACGCACTGCAAAAACGTCTCTGTACTGTTTACATACTAAGGTTTTTGCATCTCCTGCATTAAAATATGTCGTTACTTTAGAGCCCGAAGAAGAGGAAAGAAGAGACATTGCTTTACCTAGGGTTTGGGTTTGTAAATTATCAATGTCTGTAGGCTTTATTGTTGTGTGCAGATAATATAATAATAATAATAATATCTAGGGACGCTTCACACCACGTCAGTCTGGCCCTGTGCTAAGTACCCGAGGGACTTGTGTTACAGGTACCAGACAACGGAA
>JAOTAV010003898.1:0-31684 GCA_026546445.1 Cyclargus thomasi | reverse complement strand
AGACGGCAATACTGTGCGGAATATATTAAATTCGGATTTATTGAAAATCCCACAAACCCATCGTCGCCTTTGTGTCTACTCTAAACAGTCAAGCAAGCGTATTTAACACGAAGGTTGGAAACATATCTTTAAAAAAAATAATAAATTTAGATGTACACGGTATATTTGTATATACTACTTTAGTATTGTCGCAAAAGAAAGCAAGATATTTCATACGAATGATATAACTTTCATTTTAAGGCTCAACTCACAATGCCGCAAAGTCGAAGCGTCCTGTTTTTCGAATACGGCATTTTCATATTGTTCTATGATTTTAGTAGAAATTCCTATATAAAAAAGTGCTAGCGCGCGTCTGCGCTTGAATTTGTGGGTAGAGGCGCTCTTACGGCTACAGCTTATTATTCGAGTATATATTTTCTCGAAAAATCAACAATACCCTCATTGTGAGTTGAGCCTTATGAGAAGTTGTGCGGATTTAATAATTTGAGCATGACGTCAATTTAGCACAAACCGACCTGTAATACGGAACACAACGTTTGCTTTTCTATAATGGAGGTGTTCTACACCGACAACGCCGCATAACCGTAAACCTTTATTGATATTACAAATTTTATATTTTCTTTAACGTGCTTTTGATGCTATTTCCAGCTCGAGCGAGAAGCTTGTAATAGAATTATTATAGCTCTCTTTCCTTTTGTATTCGAAATAGTAAGAACATTTTAATAGTTTTCAACTGCCATTTGCATAATATTAAAAAATCATAGGAATATTCTTGTCAATCTCCTTTATGAATATGATGTTTTGTAAGACCAAAAATGCTGTATGTTACTCTCCATCCATTTAATTAAGTCTATGCCAAAAATCTAGGCAATTGTTTACTTTGTTTGGGTGGACAAATAAACAACAAGACACTTTCACATTTTTATTAATATTAGTATGGATTAAGGCATCATATTCATAGTTAGCCTGTTACATAACATTTCCTTTATGCTTCAAAAAGATAAGCAGAATTCGTAAAGTATACGCTGCATATTTCTATTACTGAGAGGAGATTATATGGTTCTGCAAATCATTATTCACAATAAGACCAAATTTTCCATTTCATGTGTATATTATTATTGAAATTTTATTATTTTTTGTGAGCTACAAATTTATTATTATTACTATAAATTGAACACCCTTTAATTTCAAAACTTTATTTAAGGCTAATAAAAGAATCACATTTTCTATTTATTAATAAATCAGTCAGGGCTTTTCAGAAGTCCAGATAATGGGGTTGAATTGCCTATTAAGACGTTTTAAGATGTAATTGAAGCACGCTTTCGCTATAAAATGAGTAATTTCTTGTAATATGAATGTAACTGTAACGACGTAACTGTCTCGGTTGTAAGTTGTTTGTTATGTAATTATTTAAAATTTTGTCTACAAAGTCAGCGGCCCGTAGAAATGACGATTAAAAACGACGTAAACACGTTTTGGTGTTGGTGTTGTTATATTACTGTAGAAGATACATGCTCTCGTAGATACTTAATCATGGTTAAGTAAGAAAGTATCTTGTACTAAAGGGACTTTTCTTGTGCGTAATGAGATGAATCGAGCAAAAACAACTAAGGTCGGTCGAACACACCAGTCAATTCCAAAATTCGTATTTAATTGACAAACTCTAATTACGTGGAACATCGTGCAAGTGACATTAAAATCTTTCAATTTCATAAATCAGTTCCTTTACATCATCTTATCATGTTGTCACGTTGTTGTGTGAATTGACCCTTTAAAAGAGTTTTAGCACAGTTTTAGCCTAGTACCTTAATTTATTTTTAAACAAGTTTTTAGATACGGGGTAAAATATTTTCCAAATAAAATATTTGCCTTTATTTATGTGCTCTACTCCAGCTTGGGAATACTGCTGAACAAATATGCGCTTAGAATTTTATTCAAGCAACAAATATCAGTAATAATCAACGAATAAAAAAATATAAAATTTCTTATAAATGTAAACTGTTTATTATCGAAATTTGAATTTCAAAGTACAAACTTTCTAAAATTAATAATAATAATAATTTACAGTTTTACATAACGCTGAATAATCTAATATGATTCATGTTTATTCATACGCACAACTAATGATGTAGAACAAAATAAATTTAGTATTAACTAACGATATTAATCATTAAAATTAAAATATTAAAATTCGAAAGTTGAGTAAAAACACTAACAGAGTTTAAATCCAAACTAGGCTTAATAATATTTGTTTAGCTGTATTAAATTTTTTAATGTCTTATACGGATTATGCTTACTAGTAACCGAGATAAATAAACAAAGACCAAATACTGGCACCTTTCAAAATCCAAATCTGTTTGTGCCGACACACAAGTCTATACACAGAATTAGGCTATCATTCCACTTTCGTTTCGGAGATCAAACAGTCAAGGTCTGAACTACAAAGGAGTGTGGATCTAATGTCAAAGCCTTCGCGGCCTCGCACAACGCAACGGTACTCGCGACGCAGCGCCCGCCGTCGCCGGACCGCGCTATAGGTCTCTGCCCCCTGCGCACGCGCACCTACAACATTCCACGGATTTGATGCAGTGATGTGTCTGTGAAGTGAGATTTCTGTGTGATTTCCTAGTGTCAGTGTGTTTGAAAAAGGTTTGTTTGTTACTTCTTATAAAATTGGGAAGATCAGATATGTCGAGCCGCATGTTTTTGTATCCGTAAAGTTTTAGTTTGATAAAAGGTTTTGAATGCAACGTTTCATCTCAATTAATCTAAGTTCAACTATAATCGCTTTAAAATAACTTTACGTATTTTAATCTGAATGATTATACAAGAGTGCATCGACAAAGAGCAAGAATTTTTACCGAGCTTTAACTATAGAGCATGACTTACCCGACCGCTGTGCCATTATAGGATTTTGCTCTCTGCATTTTTTCAAAGACAGGTTAAATTGAAGAAGGGTTTAATATAACTTGGACATTCTTTTCACTTACAATCTTAGAACGTAAGCAAAATGAATGTAGAGAACACTAATCCCTACGATATAAATAAAGTTACTAATCTTGAGTTCTCAACATTGTTTGTAACCTTTTTTTTCTGAATATCAATAAAATGCCAAAAGAAACTTAAGGATAAAAAATGTGAAGCTTAAAAATAACACTAGAATCACGTTGTCTTATTTTCAGCCTTGGTTTTTATTTAAACTTTTGACGTGGCTCATTCAACATTACGTTACGAGTGTAATTCATCTAAAATCATAAAATATACTCACTTAATTACTTAACTGTACTCGATATTATATTATTAGAGAAAGAGACTATATGCAAAAGTTCAGCCAATAAGTAATACAGAAATACTTATGAATTTACTTTTTATTAACTCATAAAGTTTTGTACACTTTCGTTCTGTAACATTATACTTGTGTGTATAATTTTCATCTTAATAGTGAGTATCGTAGGCATCAAATCAAAGATTTCTTGTGTAAATGTAGTTTTTAGGCCGCATTCTTAGTTTCTGCATGAGTGGATCGTCACGACTGCTACTTATCACCGGCATTCTTTCTCAGGTTTAACGTTCCTTGTCCCCGTTTAGCATCGCACTGACTCACCAAAACATTGCAAATAACCTCCTACTTGGTACAATACGTTGCCAGTCAATTTATCTTTTATTCCCTTATCTAAAAAAGCTTTGGATTGTCTTTCAAATAGTTAATTCATAAAAGTTGATTCATAGCCACTTGCTCACCTAAAGTAATTTGGTCGCAATAAGTTGACATTATGCGACCTGCCGCCCTAAATAGGTCTCTTCGCAATATTGCTAATAGCAATTCGTTTTGTTATTTTTCTTGTAAATAACTACTAGTTTTGTACAACAGTGATTTCACAATCAATTTAAGTTAAGTTAATTTTAAAGTATTTTTTTTATCAAAACTATTCGATTTTTCAACACAATGTATAAAAACAAATTGTAGAGCTTCCTTTGCAATTTTTTTATGATATTTAGGGGGCGAGCGAGCAGACGAGTTACCTGATGGAAAGCAACTGGCGTCACCCATGGACACTCGCGACATCCGAAGAGTCGCAAGTGCGTTGCCGGCCTCTATGAGGGAATGGGAATAGGGATAAGGGATTAGGGAAGTTGGGCCACCGGTAAACTCAAACACAACACGTGTTTCGTTCAGTGAGTGAGTTTCACGCCAGTTTTTCTGTGAGGCCGTGTTATCACTCCGGTCGATCCGGCCCATTCGTACGGAGCATGGCTCTCCCACAGCAAAATTGCTATTACGAACTTTTTAGGTCCCCTGATCTGATCAAGACAAGAGATCAGATTTACGTAGGTCATATTAGCTTAATTACACTACTAGATGTGACGGCGCTACCCGTGGCTTAGTCTAGAGATTAAAAAGTACCATATGTGTTGATCCAAGACATTAGCTAGCTTCATGTCAAATTCTATCGAAATGGGTCCAGTCGTTTTAGCGTGAAGAAGTAACAAATATACACACTCATAAGCTTTCACATTTATAATAATTAGTAAGATTTATGCACAGCCCCGTGTGAGAAGGGTCCCTCAAAAATAGATTACTTTTAAGAACCTAGACCATAAATCTGATCCATTTTCATGAATCACGTCTACCCTCTTATCAATTTCATTTGCCAGTCCAGTGGGCAAGCCCAAGTCAATACAGTTTGTCGTTCTGGTCAGGTGCGTCTTGTACAGAAACAGGTCGTTACTCCCGCCATCAGTATCATCAATCATGACTATCATCATCATTTCATGGCGTGATGATATGCCATCAAATGATTTTTGTCAGTTGCCATGGTTACCCTGGCTACTGCAATACAGTTGCTAGTGTCAACTGGGGAAATAGCTAACGCCAATCAAAATGTATGGAAATCACATAAGGCGTTAGAAACACTTATGTCATTTGCATACATTATGGCGAATCTGCAAAGAAGCGAAAACGTTCAAGTCCTGGCTAAGCCTCCTTGTAATGTGTGCAAGGGTCAGGGCCAAAGTTGTGGTGTCCATAGAGAGACTATTATAAGCGTTAAGATTTTAACGTTTTTAAACTATAATATCTTATTGTTAGTTTGCAATTGGCCAATACGTTAGCCAATCGATAAAGTTGTTGAATGTATAAAACGCTATCGAAACTTTCAAAAACGTAGCTAACAGTTTACTTTTACATTAACCTTTATTTATTTGAATGAATAGTTGAAATATTGGTTTTCAAAACTATTGTAACTTATTAAATGGATGTCATCTTATAAAGTTCGCCTTTTGTTTAAGTTTTTTGTGAATTTTCACAAATTTCGATTATATCTTGTCGGAAGGAATAATAATATAATGTGTCAGAAATACTGAAGTAATTTAATATTGTACTAGTGTTAATGAAACCGTAAAAGAATCATAGGTCTTAATTTTCTAAAATATTGAAAAATCTACGGTGTATTAGATGAAAATATTAAAGATCAAAGTTGGGACATACTACCAAACTCAGAATGGACAACCGAGCCCAGGTCTTGCGTTAGCATTGCATAGCCCGGTAAGGAAACAATTCTCGCTTGTGAATGGTTACAGGGCTTTGAACATAGCTTAAAAGTCATTTGAACGCTCCATGTAATCTATAATGTAACGGTGAGTTTAGAAGTTAATATTACATTCAACAGAAAATATCTCAATATAACACGCAATTTAATATCAGACGAAATGGAATATCAAATCTAGCTTTTGTGAACAGTTGTATTTAAAATGTCTATCAAATATGAAACTTTTGAGTCTAAATACAGTTAGGAATTTATTTTATTTCTAGACCCAGACGCTATTACCTCAGATAGTTGGGAAAGTAACAATTGAAAATCAACCTTAAAATAATTGATACAAAACATTCGAAGCGGAAAACTTACGGAGTCGGTCTTTTTTGTTGATCGTTCAGGCAAAGCGAATTAATACAATCATCATTATCACCACTCGAATGTCTCTTTATTTTGCAGTCATTATCTTAATATATATTTCTTATGTGTGTGTGTGTGTGTTTGTCACTGAACTCCTCTCAAACGACTTAACCGATTTGATGTTTTCTTTGCCATTTTAATAAGTTTTTTTCAAGTTTATTTGAGGGAATGTAATGTAATTTAGGGAATTTTAATTCACAAACCAAGACTGGCAAGACAACTCTATCGGTTAAGTTAGTATATTTATAACATGTATTATCTAATCACTAAAAATAATGATGTATAAAATTAACAATCTAATTATTATGTTACTATGGATATAAGTTACTTTCACCGATCGTTTAAACGAACGAAACAAAAATACCTCATCGAATGTGGCCGAGCATATTTCTGTTGCATAAGAATTTTACGGAGAAATAAATTAATATCTTTGTCGGGCATTTTCTACGTTACGTCAATGGGGTCATTATCTTAAAATCGATTTTAATCTTAACAATTTTCTGTGCGTGTGTACGTACAATAGCGCACACTTTGTGGTGCGGTGTAAGAGCCATGTTGCCTGTAATAGTCAAAATGTTAGACTTTTACTACTTTTAGAATCATTAATAGAACATTTTAACCTTCTACTTTTTCGGATTTAAAAACATTTTTATAATTTTTTTAGCGCTTAATTTTTTTGTAATCCTTTTCAGTGTTGGTTTAATATATTCCAGTGATTTTTATATATATACCGTAATATATAATAATTCAATGGAATATATTAGTCCAACGCTGAAAAGGATCATAAAAAAATTAAGCGCTAAAAAAATTATAGAGATGTTTTTAAATCCGAAAAAATAGAAGCTTAAAAGCCGTATAATGCCGCCATGTACTATGTAACATTTTTCTAGTAGTAAACCAGCGCTGAAATGGACTGGATAAGAACAATATAAAACCGTTTATATGTCACTAGCTGTTGCCCGCGATTCCGCCCGCGTGATAACTTTCCACTTCTTTGATAATTTTTTCCTGATTTTTTTGCTACAAACCTCACGGAACAAGAACTTTCTAACAAATCCGTGAAAATCGGTTCATGCGTTCTGTAGTTATATAATTCCAGAACGAATGATCAGGAAGGAAAACCCGACTAATCTATATATTAATACGCGAGCGGAAAACTTTGTGTTATATTATTTTTTATAGCTCCTCCTCTCTCCACATTTAATATTTATGGTGGAATATCGACCACAGGGCGACCTCTAGTTTTTATATAATAGATAATACAATCTGTAGAAAACTCACGAATGATGATCAATATTTTCTAAAACCTTTAAATACTTTGCGAATTTGGATTGGATTCTAAATGTTAATTCGTGATCCGTCATTGTATAATCCGTTTGGTGGGTAATAGAATAGAGTTTTCAAATTATTCTCGTGTTCACCTCGATGTGGTTGATTTGCATTTTATATTGGAATTGTTATCAACAATTAACCTCATCTATATTGAATCGTAAAATTAATTATGATCATGCATTTGTGGTAAAGTTTCGTACAAAATTAAATATTCCATCAGATAGAAGTTATGCGTAACACAAGCTTAAGACAAAATTGCTATTTAGAACTAAAATATTTTAACCTATCAGTATGTACTTTACACTCACTTTCAGACTAAATTTTTTCAGACTAAATTAATGTATAAGCTCAACTTAATGGTCAACGTACGAGAATCTTTAAACGCCATAGCTTCTCTTCTTAATCGCCAAACCCCGACGACATGCGAGCATGATTGTGTAGAAGGCATTCTCGCATCTGTTCGCCGATATTCGTCTATATTCGCTTTTGATCGGCAAGTTGACAAATTACTACAATAGATTATGTAGACGCTTGCACGATCATCATGCCGAGTTACAAAATATTCTTGCGGTAATATACCTTGAAGTCAAACTTGCCTTCTGCGTGCAATTTGTTCTTTTTTATTTAAATCGATTAAGGTATAGAGGCTTTAAACTACAGGGATGATAAGGTTTCCAACGTAATATTGGCTCCTAAAAATATCGCTTTACTCATATTCAGGGTCTAAATATAGCATAAATCTACGGATTACAACAAAATCGCATTAAGAAAAGCCATAGCTCGCAATGCGTTCACTCACACAGAATTTCATAGTGCTTTAATATCATTTGTAATGTAAGACACGATTTCGTCATTAATGTACAAGTACTTACAGGTTTGAACGTGTAATCCGAGATGTCTTGTGATAGAAGTTTTGGGTTTTTTTTACGTGCGTGATGTTCACAACCCTCTGATTAATGGTGTAGATGAGAAAAGAAAGTCACTTTGTTTATAAGTTACCTAACTGTTGTGAGCTGTGAATTTATGAACAGAGCCCATGCTAACACGTTTTCTTTATCTTTTTACGTTTAAGTGTTCAATATTATGAAGTCGACATTCTGCATTCGCCTCTTTTAGTGTCAATTGGTTGACAGAAAAAAAACATTGATCATACAAAAAATTTCAAAAGTTTTTCTGGTTCACAATTAGACCCGTAGACCGGGAAGGGCCAACATTCTAAATAAACTAAAAGCGGGCCTCATTTGAGTTATTAGCCCTGAAAATGAAATTTGCAAAACATTCTCAGACAGAGAATATTTGACAAATTCTCGGCAGACAGCCGCTGCTCTATTAAATACTATTGCCGTAAATAATAAATTTTTAATGTTTTTTTTTTCTTCTGTAAAGTTGTGATCTAGTGGCACAGAGCCTAACAATCCTCTGAGGCTTTTGAGGTAACTTATACCACCGCTTACCGTATTTCACCTACAAATGTCAATTCGGACCTTAGTAGTATTGGTGTGGTGGGCAACTATTGTAATATTATATGACAAATCCCAAGTATAGGGATGAAAACAAGGTCAAAAATTCGCAAGTTTTTTTTAAAATAAACTTAAGTTTATATATTTTTTGTAATAAGCCGTCATAGTTGTGCAGGCAAGTCGATTATTTTAGCTCTACAAATTTTTAATATTCATATATCATCCGACTAATTAGGTAATCCACAATAACGTTTGTTATGAAGCCACTTTCATAAACGCAATTTTTAACATAGTTATCGATCAGTCTTCCTGAGGTGTGTACAAACTACCTAGAGGTGACGTCATAACTAGGTATCGTTTTGGAGCGTTTTGGGAAGGTCAATTTTATGCAATTTTTAAATTGCCATACCTTCGAGAGAATTTCAGCTATCGGCGTAATTCTTTCACCGCTATTTTTATCTTCGGAGCGTCTTGAATTATAAATAATAATAAAAAAATTGACGACTAGCCTATTAAATAAAAATTCTCCACATTGTAGTTAAAGTTTAAAGTTGGCATCTGAACGTACGAGTAGGCTGAAAAAGTCGAGACTCGAATACACCCGCACCAAACTTTAATGTTGAAACTTTTTATCCCGATACGCAGCCTCGGGAGTTAATTTGCTTGAGTTTCAAACTTTTCTGGAAAATATTTTAATGAGATGCAGCAAAAATATACAAATACAGCCTTTTTTTAATGATATTTAGGGAGCAATCGTGTAGACGGGTTACCTTATGGAAAGCAACTGCCGTTGTCCCTGGATACCCGCGACGTCCGAAGAGTCGTAAGTGCGTTGCCGGCCATTTATGAGAGAATAGGTATAGGGGATTAGGGAATTTGGGTAAACTCACCGGTAAATTCACTCGTGAAATTGATTATTCGTCGCTTTAAAACTGAACACGAATGGCTGTCCTACTCTGACAACGTCATTTTACGTTTGCCTATAAGGTTGATTGTCCACCAACACCGTCGTCCCGGAATGAGAAGACTATGGCCGGATAAAACGCAATTTTATGAGATATAGACTGCAGGTTTCATTTTTCTCTACGCCTTTAATGACGGCGACGACATTGACGATAGGGCAATGTCGCTAAATAAACTGAAACTTATAGCTTAGATCATAAAGCTGTATTTTATAGGGCCGAAATAATCTCGTTCTCGGTTGACGGTGCTAGTGGACAAACGGCGTAATGGTTTCAGAGTAGTCTACTATTAAGTACAATGAGGGTAGTTGAAACAGGTACGGATTGTGAATCTAAGTAAGTTGGTCACGTTACGTCAAACCCAGCCGATAGATCACGACTTACATGGAATTGACATATTTCGACTAAATGACGTGGGTTACTCGACCGGTTTTGTTTCAATTTCTCTCATGATACATCCATCAGCTACTTTGCGGAAGTGAAGTATGACGATTGCGGGTATCCTAGAGTTATGGCTCTTGTAGACAAGTTTTGGACGCGTCTTAAGACAGTCGCAAAACTAAAATAATGTTGGTCGTAAATTTTGCCGTTAAGCTCTAGCTCTTGAGTACTTTGCTGTGATCGTGTGTTTGTATTTGTATAAACAATATAGCAATTTGAACTTGTGTGCGCATAAACATAAAAGACTAGGAGGTTTTTTAAGTACTACATGTAAGATACATCAGTGCCGGAAAGAAGTATTTTATCAAATGAAGCGCACTTCTCATACCTATGTGTTGCTTACATCTCCAGGCTGCGCGCCCTTATAACGCCTCGGTAACAAGGTTCGAGATATAGCTTGACCACAAGAGCTATGCACCGCACCGCGCTTTGGGCGCTACGCGGTTGGGGAGGGTTACCATGGTTACCGGCCGTGTTACTATGTCAGTTGGCCGTCAACCCCGACAGCGGTAGTATTCTTACCCGGCTCCGGTCCCATCCTACGTTCCTAGGGCGCGGTACGAATGTTGTGGTCAAGCTATTATACCTAAGAAACTTGGGGGAGGTCTTCGCACAACGTAGTTCTGACTATAGAATATATTATGTATATAATTTTATAATATATTCTTTCTGTACTAAAACAAATTTGTAATAATAGAATCATCTACACTGCTGTAATAGTGTAGCTTGAAAAAAAGTCAGTCCGGAAATTATTATATTTAATAACCGGATGAAAAACGTGATACGCAAGCTTTGATAAGCTTTTCAAGGTCACAATTATATTACTAATTGATTTCTGTTTCCTTAACATGTAACGGATGTTTTTGATACATGTTACTTTAAGGTCCTTACATTCCAATGAAAGAGTATTTCGTAACCAAACTGTTAATGTATTATACAATAATTGTTTAAAAAAATGTATTTCAATTGAAAACAACACTTGAATGTGTGATACACGCAAGGTTTTGTATTTCACACATTGTACGTATATTTCAGGGGCGCACTCAATGTAAATTATGAGTGGTATTTGTTATAGTCTTTCAGACGGTTACATTATTTACATAATACGGTTGTTATATTACATAAAGAATTTTAAAAACAAATATGACTAAAATGATAAATACTTTAATATGAAAATAATATGATAATTTCACATAATAATGTGCCACTTGCCCATTTGTAGTTTGTACCACACACACTGGCGTAAATAGCAATGAACAATTTTTGTACAATTTTACTGTAAAAGTTAGGAACACTATTAATATTTAAAGACATAATTGGAAGAAGCGAATAACTAGCATTTTGGTACCTTCGAGTATATATTCATCTTTTCCCATAAAAATTTGACAAATCTTATAACCAACCTATTTAATTATCTATCTAGATACACATCAAACCCACATTATTTTAATTTCATATAATTTTTCGGGTCCCAAAGCGTCCATTACGCAATAATCCAGGAGTTTTGAAATGTTAGTTATCTGCTTCTTCTACTTATGTCTTAATTTATAAGCGTGTATTTTTAACAGACGATCTAGTGCTGAAAGCTTATATCAAGCAAGTTGTTTGCCTGCGCATAACTTTTGGAATACTACAATCAATTATTATGTACGTAAGCAACCAATTATTAAATTGTATATTATCTAGGGACTCTTGGTGCTAGACTATTAATTATTATAACAATCAGCGGTATATTCTATAATAATATGAAAAAGCGTATTTATTTCCATATTTAAGCCAATATTCTAGCACAAGGATGGCGAACCGTTGGTTTGCGTGCCAATTTCAAATTTTGAGCCAGGTTTGACACCTGTAAAGTCACACGGGCTACAAACAATCTAAAGGATTTTGACATAAGTCCTACACTAATGATAATATCATCAAACTCCTAAATAAAGTTTTTTTAATCACGTTTTAAATAATCATTCAAACATGTTTTTGAGTGCAGCAGTAAAATTAGGATTTTTTATATTATATAATAATGAGTAACTTAGAAATTCGCATGTGATTAATATATTTTATTTTAACATTAAATTCAGTTAATAAGGCCACTGGATTAAACACGAAAGTTGGTAAAAGTGTGGTATAGGTTACCCGGCTCATGCGAGAGTTGGTAACTTGATATAAATTAAACAGGTAACTTATATTGCTAGTATTATATTATCATCCTACTTTCGTTAGGTTTTTACATTAATATGATGAAATTTATTAATAAAATAAGTGTTATAATGAGGGATCCTTTCGAAATTTTTTTGGGTTGCGAGAGAAAGTTATTTAATAATAATGATCTTTTGTCTCAAACGTAGCGCATTAAAATACTAGGTTCATCTTTTTGTTTGCGAATAAAAGTGACATAGGTATGTACCTTTTTTCTCTTTATGTCAACAGATTGTAGAAAATGTCTCAACTTGAATAAATAACTAACTAAATACTAAATAGCTTTAAAAGACTTATTTACATGCCTACAAGATTTTCTGCGCTTAGTTAAGATTGTCATATAAGGTGTAAATGTAATCAGCGGAAAGTCAAAAGTCGTAAACCAAAATGACATTCCAAAATTTGGTTACACGCAAAAAATACTTGACGACATTGAATGGAGGCCGAGTGCAAGAATCTGACGACTCGTCTTATAAGTAGGTTACACACTAAATCTGGCATCAGTTCAGTCAGTCAGTCTGAGATTGACGCCAAAGGGCTGACACGCCCAACCAAAAAAAAAACAGTTAATCAGCCCGTTAGATTGACTGACTGATTGTTATGTAATTCCGGTTAAGCTCTCGTCAACTAGGGAATCGAAACCCAAAACTAATTTTCAAAAACCGGGCTTTTGCTAAATAAAACCCGGGTAACCGATAATTTTCGAGCTTTTTCGGGTTTTTTTAAATTTAAAATAAACAGTACTATAATATTTTATATATCGTTTTTCTGCAACTCTAGTACTTAGTCAGTGTAAAATAATGAGAAAATAAAAAAAAGCTTAAATAAAAAAGTTCCTTTAATCACATTTTTTATATTATTCTCTCTTTCTTTTATTCTCATAAAAAAATTAACTCTTTTTAAGAATTATTAGAAAAATTTTTTTTAAAGAATCTAAGCAACAAAGTGTCGTAAAAGAAAAAAAAAACCCAAAACCCGGTTTTTCCTGGGTTTCCCAGTTACGAGTAGGCCCCGTCCTCGATGGCCTACGCGCAACCGTAGTCAGACATCCTGGTACGATTGTAGTTGTCGCGTCCTACAGATAGCTCGGCCGATCGACCCAGTGCTTCGTGCACACGGCGATAATCGTGCTGTTGAATTTTCCAGATTAAGAGAGCATGAAGTATGGACGTGCTAACCCACCGGCCGGTTGTATAACCGATTTCTATTTTAACAAGATGCGCGGACTTCCTCACATAAAACCATATTTGTGCACTTTCTATACATATTAACTTAGAAAAAGAAAATTGCATGATTCTACCTACTTTATAATGTTGTTTTGTAGTTTATTATTGGTTTTAAACATTCTTACGCGTAACTTTCCGCCTCGCACAGTGAAACTTTGAAATGAACTATCACCAGAAGTATTTTCGGACAGATACGACCTTGCAGGTCGTATCTGTCCTACCTTCAAAAAGAAAGCGTATTCCCTCTTAAAAGGCCGGCAACGCACCTGCATGTCTTTTGATGTTGCTAGTGTCCATGAGCGGCGGTAGTTGCTTTCCATCAGGTAATCCATTTGCATGGTCAAAGGCAATAAACTAATTCAAAAGCTTTCGACTAAATGTTAATTCACATCGAAACATGACCCGTCAAAGACGTTCAGCGAAACAAAAAATTTAAATATATATATTTTTTTAAACGTCCTTTTTATTGCACAGCATAATTTCAACTATAAAGATATAAAGAGTCATAACAGGTTTATCGAGTCAGTTTATAGTTGTTTCACTAGAATACACGGCACGCCATCAACTTTTTTCTCACGTACCGATTTTATCGTCACGCTAATGTGACACTCCGCGATACCATCTGTAATTTCACTAGCTTTTATTCCCCTCGTAGGCACGTTTAAATGGATAGACTAGAGAGGAATATGACATTTTTCTTTGTTGCATTTCTTTGATTATAAAAAAATGTAATACTCTTTTTTACTCTTCGCTGTTCTGTGTCCACTTAATAGGCATTTACTTATTTACTTCAAAACGAAGTATGTCTATTGCAACTTCGGATAACGTAGCTTTCTTACGGTTAAAGAATTTTTGAAATCGTTTCGATTATACTCCTGGTATTATTCTGTGCTCTACGTTCTTCGATTACAATAATTAGTAAAGATTAAGAATCGTATCGAATTGTAACTGAAACTATACGTAAGAATAGTCTAACGGATATTTACAATTACAGTCATACAAAAGTAAAGAACACGCCTTAACAATAATTATATCACTGCAATATAACGGGTGATATCTAAAACAAATTTTGCCCTTTGACACAGTAAAGGTCGAACCCTAAATGCCGATTATTTCTACTATTTTATTTATTACCTTAGCTAGATTTTCAATAAACATTTTTCAGGTAGAAGTTATTTGACGATTGAAAAACCGATTTCAGATACAATTTAGGTTTCTTAATCAACATTATCTCTAAAGATTTCCAAAAACCCAATGCCCATGAAAAACGTTTGATGAAAATTGATCAGGCATTATTCGGTGTATTTGATTGTATTAAGGACAGACATTCGGTTCAGCGTTAAGCCCCAACTCGGAACCGATTGACGTCACTAAGTGGCAGATGTTAAGCCAGAGTAAGGACTCGTACACATTGACTGAGATATAAATTATAAATAATAATTACAAATTATAATATTAACATTTATTATAAGAATCTTAACTTTTGCTTAATGCAACCTCTACATAATCCCCGATGTTCGTTATTCCGCACGATCGTCGTGCATGCGTCCACATAATCGACGGCAGAACTTGATCAACTCGCCGATCAAAGGCGTATATAGACGAATATCGGCGGACAAGAGGCAAATATGCCCTCTACACAACCTTCATCGTCACACGCCTGTCATCGTCTGTATTCGCCGATTATGAAGAGAAGTAACAGCGTATGTAAATCCCATCTAAAAAAATGTTAAAACATCTGTCAAGCTATTTGAAAAATTCACCTAAAAGTACAAAATATGTAAAGTTATATATGACACGCTCGAAAAACAAAAGCGCTTCTTCCGGCGCAACCAAAAAATAAGGCTTGCTGATGATTGCCGTCTTGCATTATTACGTTGTAAATAATCGCACCGCAGACAACTTGACACGCAAACCAAACTTTCGTACAAAATAACAGCTAAATCATTCTTATTGAAATTGATAGTAAACTAAATAAATTTATAGTAAAGTGATTTACTATTATATTACTAAGAAAACTTAAAGATGTCCTTTAGTCATGGTACGACTTAAATTATGTGTTAGTAAAAAAGGATACAGAAAAATAACCTTCAACAAACATACAAACAGTGTTTAACTAATCAAGATTCGCAGTCCCTTTCTGAAATATTGAAAACGTCACACGATGAAAAGGGACAGTGAATCTGAATTAGTTAAACACTATTTAAATATTTTTATGAATAAGAGGGTAAATGTTCCGGGGTTGTGGACGTGACTTTATATTTGAACTTAATCGATGAGAAGCAGATTCTGGAAGCTTTGTTTTTTAACCGCACTTTCATGGCTGAATACTAAAGATAGAGAAGGGAAATCTTTTTCGTAGAATTTTTTAAATATTGCTAATTACTTTTTGATATAATGAAGGCGCAAACAAAAATTTTTAATAAATAAGTAAGTACGAGTTTTATCAAGCATATTACATGAAAGTTATATTAGTTTTGTGTATTAAGTCCGAAAATGTTAACTTAAGTAACAAAAATAGGACCAAAATATAATTACGTCCCTAGGTGTGAGTCCGCTATTACAAACGTCCGGTAAGTAATTTAATTACAGAAAAATATTGTAGCGCAGGGTTGACACAATTGTTTTAATAATTATTTTAATTCTTGCCAGCTTAAAACGATAAAATGTTAAATGTATATTTTTTTGAGTTTGAGTTGATCATTTAAAAAACGTCGTAACGTTAAATCCGTCTTTACTTTTTTATATACCTGCCTATTGAAGGTACCTTTATGGGAACATAGCCCTTGTGTTGTAGTCGGCTAAAAGTTTTTCATAGTTTTTCATAGATATAAATAAAATTGGTGAGAAGCATATTTTCCTCATGTAATATATTTTATGAGAATATTGTGTAGGCAGCCCTAGCGATAGGCAGGAGCACTTCTAGCCGAGACTGTACGTGAGAGGAATAGTTCTACACGACTGTACTGATTAGTTATTCGGAGTGTGGTGTACAGTAAACGATACAATGTTTCCAATGCGATATTGAAAATTACACTTAATATTTATCCGTTTGGCCAATTTAGATTTGTGATATTATGAATGTTTCTTGAGTATTTGCTGGGTTCTCAGTTGGTGCACACAGCGCTCACGGAGGCAAAATAGAAAACTCTACGGCCGTCGGCATACGAATTGTCAATATTTACCCGACCGCGCCAGAATGTTTTTCGAGAGTATGTATGTATAATTGTTTGCCAAATTCTGCAGCCTAAACGGCTTAATCTCAGTCTTTAGATTCGTTTTGATAGCGCAGGTGACACTGGGTACATTAGTAAATTTAATATTTATATGTCGGATTTTAAATTCAAAATTGTGAGGTTCCAAAATTTTTTTTCAGCTCATTTAACTTGAGTAGGGTATCAAAATGGAGGGCTTCGAATAGCCATTCTTGAAATATACATAATTTAATCTTTAAACTGCAATGGCTCCTGCAGTCGGGTTTTCTGTTTTTGGATATTTAGCTTGTATAAATAACAAGCTAGGTGGCTATATTTTATCCTAAAACACTACGTCTTGTCCGATGTATTTTGAATACACGATACCCAGCGAATTACAATGCTTTTTGAGACGAGGCCAATCTCTTAAAGATTTATCTATTACTCAAAGCCACTCAAGAGAATTATGACACTCACAATAAATAATATATTTTTACAGCCGCATAACATGCTAGCAAAAAAAAAACCCTGTCTCCTTTTTAAAGTCACATCACCAAAAAGTCACCTGAAAAACGTACATTCCATTGCCTTTAGAAATGGGTGTTTGCACTTTTTCAGTAGAACTCGGTTTGAGAACTGTGAGGCTTTGATCTGGGCTTCGACAGTGCCGAGGAGTGATCATTTATAGAGCAGTGACAGGGGCTTGATGGGACAATAGACCCGCCGCCATAACGGAAAAGGGCGCATCTACATTTTTTTCAAAATTGAGTTATGTAGTGATTTGGAATCAATAGGAAAAGGCGAACATCTAGTATACTTGATAAATTAAAAAAAAAAAAACAGATGACACATCTGCTTTTTCGTTATGACGGCATAGATGCCTTTTATTGATTTGCCGGGGCGGTCCCGCTAACCCCACTAAGTCTCTATCTCACAGTTTTGCATACCCTGTTGTCATTCAAAGTACCCTAATTTGAATTGGGTATTTCCTTTCGTACTCTTTGTTAAAAAGTACGAAAAGGGAGAGTGTTTGGATGTATACCTAAAAGGACATAAATATTTTGTTCGTTATAAACTAAATCGACTATTAAGGCATACTCGTATTTAATAAAAGTATAGATAGAGAGTGACATAGGTTACATTTGGTTTTGGAAAAACATGTTCCTAAGGAGGTTTATAGAATATTTCGCATTTTTAAGCGATTTTCGAATTCAACGCAAGCAAAAACTACTACTTTTATTAAAGCGAATAGAATTTAATCACATATTATTATAGTGTTTTAGAATACGCATATTCTAATGTTACGTTTGTTACAAGTTGACCGAGAAAAGGATGAAGTAGCGACCGCAGAGTTCCGCATCGTAATATAGGTAAGGGGGTAAGCGACCTGCAGCCACTAAAACACTATACTGATTAGTATTACAGTCCCTCTAGACAAGTGTCAAGCGAGTATCGCTTACGAATCGCTTGGCGTGTTTTTGTATGAGATTGACAGAGACGAACGAAAAGTCACGTGATCTAGTCCAGTTCGAATATGTCAATCCGATACAAAACAAGCGAAGCGATTATCGTAAATGATACTTTTTTTGATTGTCTAGAGGGGCTTGCCTGCTATGAGACCTTGTATACTGTCTGCTGGATAACGATAAAATCCATACGAAAAATAGTGTCATATATTCAGGGTATTTGAAAATACACACAGTAAGCTTTTCGCGTAATTATCTGCCTCGCACTGTAAAACTGTGGAAGGAACTATCACCAGCAGTATTTCCGGACCGCTACGACCGCGTATTCCCTCTTAAAAGGATGGCAATGCACCTGCGATCCTACTGATGTTGCGAGTGTCTATGGGCGGCGGTAGTAGCTTTCCATCAGGTAACCCGTTCGCTGGTTTGCCCCCTTATTTTAAAATAAAATAATAATAATAGAGTGTGTAGTCTTCACACTTAAATCTGAAAAAATTAAGATCTTCAATCAGTCATCACAAAGTGTTGTCAGTAACTTTACCTATAGTAATACTGTCTTCATAAAAGTTTAATTTTTTTTGCGAATAATTAAATTACTTCTGATGTCGCGACACACTTTTGAATAATACAGAAAAAGACATAATTTATTCCAGAACAATCTACGGTTTCTACAGTACATCGTTACTATACGCTAAAAAATTAAAAATTAAAACAGCATCAAAGTATGTTCGTACTTTGTAAAAAATCTACACGGCTTACTCCAGCAAACAACTTGAAAATTCACTCTGACATAATAGGTCTTTTAGAATTTTCCTGAAACCCATACACTGTTGTTTACGTATATTACTCAGCTCGAGAGCGAAGCCCGGGTAAGCCTTACTAATGAAAAGCCGCCATGATGCACTGTAAACACGTTAAATAATTTCCTACGTTTAAATTAAGTTAGGAATGCCTTTGAATAGTTTAGTCGGAGTTTGCGGGCACCACGCAGTAATGCTTATGGTGTTGCATGGACGATACTCGGGGCTAATGGCACGTCAAGGAAATTGTTGCATAAAAAACTATTTAACCCGGAAATCCTAGTGTTTTGTAAAATGAAAAATTGTTGTTACAGTGCATGCAATGTACTCTTCTCATAATATCAAAATCTCGATTAAACTCGATAAAAATGTGTTGTCAAATAAGGGTTCGTAGACAAAAATAGCACGGATTAGAAACAAAATATAATAGTTATTGTCGACACACACGAGAAAAAAAAATTGTCATGTTACGCCGTTTGTCCACCAAAACCGTCAACCGACAACGGGATTATTTCGGCCCTATAAAGTGCAACTTTATGATCTAGGCTATAGGTTTCATTTTCTAGCCACATTGCTCTGTCGTTAATGTCGTCGCCATCATTAAAGGTGTAGAGGAAAATCAAACCTGTAGTCTATGTCATAAAGTTGCATTTTATTCGGCCGCAATATTCTCGGCGGTGGACAACCGACCCTATACGTCAATAGAGATGAAAAAAAAAAACCGGAAAACGTCAAGAAAACGTGTAGACAAAATTATCGCAATGACTTATCTTAGCCCATTCATAAAATCATATTTTTTATTGATATGGTTGAAATATTTTAATTTATTATATTTGTAGTAGTCAATAAAAAGAAAAAGTTACGAAATTTTTAGGCGTTAAATCGTTGTTTGCTATCATTAGCAAAATCGAGAAAAAAATATCCTTTATGATACGACACGTCTCAACCTGCGTTTCAGATTGAAGAAAAATAAGAGACACTCAGCATAATGGATAGAACAAATATTACACACGCGCTTACTCGCACCGAAGAGACCATATTTCATTCTTAATATCATGAAAATGAGCCGTCTTCCCACATTGACAAATATTTTAGGCTACAATTTTGAACGTAAGAATCTTTTACAGTTGCTGGGGAAAATTCAGAGTAGGATATAACAAAGGGAGCACTGTATTATATAATGTGCTTACACACTATACGATAAAAACTTAACCATTATCACCTTTCCACCTAAGTACTTAATGGAATTGCACGTGATGGTTTCAAATGTAGTGCGGGCATTACTGGCGATTATCGTTAATCGTGTGAATTTTTTTAAGTCGGGATGATCGTAGTATAAGAATTCACACAATCATTCGTTGTACTTCGTCAACGAGTTAATCAATGATTGACGATAATTGGCGAGCAAACCCAAGTATTTCCTCTATTCAATCGTACTCGCGTGTTATCGTTTGTACCGATTATGAAGAGGAGTCATTGATAGCTTAGAAATTAAATGTGATTCGAGAATTGACACAATGTTATTTAAATATTAATTTCTTAGCGACTAGGTTAAAAGAATTTAGACAAAGGAAGAACAACAAAATAGAACATAAAATTATGACGTCATATCAGGACGTGTCGATGTTTATGTGACGTTGAAAGTTCAAATTTCGCGGTACTTTGTACGTTCTATGTTATATCAGGTCTGTCGCACTATCATGTAACAGAGTTAAGCTGTAAGTACTCCTCCGGGGGGTCACATCACCAGGGCCTCACTTGCGAGTTTTTTTTTTATTTAACTCTACAAAGCCTGTTTGTTTGACCCATTGGAAAAGCCGTGGCAGATAACGACAGCGGACCATACCACATCTCGTGAATATCATTGTTGGTTAAAAGGGGGTACTCCTTTGTGAAAAGCGATTTTTAATGGTAACGGGTTTTCTCCATTTTTTGTAAATTTTATCAATTTCGTTTAAAATGTTTTTTATTGTCAACTATTTAATTAGCCTTCATAACTGTTCAGGTTATTTAGTATTGCAAATATCTGTAGGCGTCGGAATTCACTTACCGTAAGGTCAGATTGACCGTTACGTTTACTGTTTACATACATATTATAGAGTTTGTCTAAGAAAATGATCTGCCGCATTTGGAGACGAATATGGTTTGAATGTCGAAGTGGTCATATTTTAAAATAAAATATTTTTTCATAAAAAATATTTTGACCGGGGTAACTTAAACATTCGTTTCTGAGTGCGGCCGCATGACGTGTATCTTATAACTTCTATTCATAATCGGTAATTACAAACGATGACACGTGGGCATACTCGGCTGTGCTCGCCGATGATCGAAATCACCTTTATTTAATACTTTTTTTATGATATTTAGGGGGCAAGCGAGCCGACGGGTTACCTGATAAAAAGCAACTGCCGTCGCCCATGGACACTCGCGACATCTGAAGAGTCGCAAGTGTGTTGCCGGCCTTTATGAGGGAATAGGGAATGAGAATGGGGATAGGGGGATTAGGGAAGTTGGGCCACCGGTAAACTCACTAACTGAACGAAATACAGCTCAACGCCGTTTCACACCAGTTTTATGTGAGGATTGATAACTCCGGTCGAGTCGGCCCATTCGTGAAGCATGGCTCTTACACGGTAATGAGCATCCGTATCATGTACTTGAGATAGGAAAATGTCTCATGAACCTGCACCCTCTCGAGTGCGAACCAAAGGTCTTACCCATTAGGCTACGGACGCTCTAAACCTTTGATGAAAACGATGATAAAGGACTGCGAACTATGGTTTATATGCTCGTCGGTTATAAACCATCACACGGTCAACGATCATCACCAAAGTAGAGCCTCCATCACCTATCTTGAGTTTGCTTGTCATAGTCTAAGGCCCGTAATTAAAGTAACTATAGTCAGACTAACGGCATGATAAAAAAAAATTGAGATGCTGTTGTCATTCATAAAGATCTCTTTATGAATGACAACAATATTTCCGTGCGCTGACTATAATTACGGGCATAAATGACGGACTTTTAGCAGCCAGTCTGCACTGCTACAAATTTAATACATAGAAAAATAATTACGATAGTCCTGATTAAAATAACATTAATGCATCTTAATAAATAGCAACGGAGGATGACTCTAAATATCAAGACTCAATACATTTAATTTAAATATGTGTGTTCTCTGAGCAGGTACTCTAGATTTATCTGTTAAAAGTGTCTCTAACGATAAGCCGTGTAATTATTTCCCAGCGCTCGGCGTCTCTAAATCCAACCTTTGAGTACATTCTCCGACCGAAACGAATGTGTGGATTATGTCAGCCATGTTGTTTTCGTGTCTATGTGATTTTGTTATTACTAATGACTAATATAATATTATCATTGACTCCGTGGCCTAGTGGGACCTTTGGTTCGAACTCGAGAGGTGCTAGGTTCAAACCATGTATCTACGAGATATTTTATGATCCTAAGTACAAAATACGAATGCTCACACGGTGAAGGAATACATCATAAAAGGAAACCCACACAAAGTTGGTCCCAAACGTATTGAGATATTCAATCCCCTGGAATAGGCCGACCATGTTGTGAGAATGTTGTATGCGCTTGGGAAACCATACGGTCATTTATAATTCCTATCTCAGGCACTAAGTCTTTGATGATTGGTTACTTCGCTCTTAAAATTCTGTATAGATTATTCGAAATATATTTGCTTGCTTTTTTTGAGCGAATGAAGCAGGCAATAACATTTAAAAACCTCATTCAGTTAGCAGTTTTTTCTCTTTAAATAATTTTAACACATAACTAGGTATTAGCGTCCCGCAGGCCGTGTTACAATATCGTTTTCTTATTATATTATGTAATTTAGTCTCTATTATTTGTTACCTTGTGTAATTTTGTGTTTAACACGAATTTGTTAAGACAAAGAACTATCTATAATTAATACGCGAGCGAACTTTTTACCCCTTTTTACAAGAGACGCATAAAAAGGGTTACAAGCATGACATTTTTTCCGTTTATAGTCGGATATGGAGGAAAAGCGCGGTCAATATCATTTTAAAATATGCTTTAATTTTGGATATTTTTAATAAATACAACGCTACGCACACTACAAGATTTTGACATGACACGTAAATCACGAAATACATTGATGTCTGTGATTGAATTAAGAATAGATTATACTTTTTTTATAGCTTACGTCTACACGATGGAATTAAATATTTATGGTTGAATTTCGACTACAGGGCGAACTCCAGTGTAACATAAAATTGTGTAGGTACATAAAGGTACACACAACTAGCGAAAATATATACTATAGTGCTCGTTGAAGATACAAAAAATATATACAGCCGAACCTCCCCATATTTGGTAGTCGGTTAAAATGAGAATGTCTTAGAAAATATTGTCACGGTTAGTGAAAATCATTAGTTAACAATAGACGTAGAACAATAACGTGTAGCGATGCACACTCAGGACAAAAACATGTTTTCTTTTTGTGGGAATCGATTACCGTGTTATTGCACATAGATCACATTTAAAATTAATAAATCACTTTTATATTCATTGACTTACTCGATTATCTTATGATGTCTGCAATAATACTATCTGTATGATTACAGAATATCCCGAACTATATGCTTTAGGAATCAACGTACAGCCTAAACCAATGATCGTAGTAACATGAAATTTGGATGGAGTGTTCGCCGTATGACGACGGTTCGTCTCTATTCGTCTCCTAATCATCTAGCAGATATTGGTAATTCGCTCAAGATTGGCGGTATGGTTCATTAACCCTCTGTCTTCAATTTAATATTAATCAGATGCACAGAACTTCAAAATTAAATAAATTAATGGCACCAATACTATCTGACACTTAACAACTTAAATCAAAATCAAGTGTATTGTAAAATAAAACTTTACTAATAAGTTAAAACTCACAATCGTACAAAAGTTAAAAGCGCGGTCTCGGGGTGACTAGAAGCGGAATAGCGATTAAGACGATTAAGACGATTAACTACTTTTTAGACGGCAACTGTGAATCTTTAATATTTGATCGAAGCCCTTAGTCAAAAATGTGTTTTTTCGTTGTCACTTTATTGTTAACAATCGCGATTTGTACAGAAATTTGACAGAGGTTTCATTAACCCTCTGTCAAATTTCTGTACAAACCGAACCGGTTCATTAACCATACCGCCAATCTTAAGCGAATGCATGATAATATTTTGAACCACGCTATCGTTTAATTTATTTCGTGTCCGTAACCCAATCCTAACATTTTTTTATAAAATAAAGGGGCAAACGGTTTCCCCGATGAAAAGCAACTACCACCGCCCATAGAAACTCGCAACATCAGTATGGTTGCCGGTGCGTTGACGACCTTTCAAAAAGAAATACGCTCTTTTCTTAAAGGTTTGAATTCACTATATCCGCCCGATCTCCACATTTGATCACAAATGGCATTGGCGTGACGCCTGCTTGCTGTTTATACTCTCTAATTATATCCGCCTACAAAAAATAACTGGAAAGTCACGCACTTTCTTTAATTTATTCCTTACTAGCCGTATACGCTTTTCAATAGCACATTTAATTAGTGTTTTATTGATTCCGAAGTCTTGAATAAACTTTTCATTACAAAATTTCTTCCTTGATTTCAAATGTCTTAAATAGCTCACCTGAATTCAAGCAAGGCAAGTGTTTTTTCTTTTTGGTGCAAATGAATAACGGCTTAGTAGATAGTCCAAAATCTTATATATAGTAGGAAATATTATAGAATAAAACATTATAAAACATAAAAAAATAAGACACTATCTAAACATTCAAACAAGTTTATTTTAGTTTTAAAAATAAAGGAAATTTTTGATAGAAGCTAAAATACGGTTTAGTAGATTTTAGTAGAAACAGAAAAATATAGCAACGTTTTTGGTATATCGAGTTACGGGTGATTTAAAATTGGTCACACTGACTCAAACTGCGTCAATGCGCGGAGCCCCGGCCTTAAGCCAAATGGGAAAAAGGGAAGTTTTAGGGAAAACTTCCCTTTTTTTGCCATTTTGTTGCGCAACCCTAAAAATCTCCCGCTAGCTCAAATACATTTCTTTGATGAAAAGCGAAAGTCGATTGGATTCTATCCACTTTTTCTCGAAATCCTCGAACAGTTGGATTGCTTTAACAGTATATTAAGGTTCATTGAGCAAAGGACCCTCTCGTTACAAATGAGGTAGAGAGCGTATTATGTCTGTACTCTGTAGTAGGTATATTTCTACCGATTGACGTAGGAACTTTCTGACTACAAAGCAACAAAGACTTCATCGACGATATGATTTTTATAACTTTATCCAGAGCACCGCATTTTTAGGATCAAAAGTACTCTATGCGATCAAAAATTTCTTCAATATAAATTTATGAAACTCAAGTAGGTGACTAACATAAAATTATCAACGCACAGCCCAAGCCACTGGACGGATCGGGATAAATTTGGCAAGCAGGTAGATTTTAAGAGACGTCGACATCCAGTAAGTAAAGATATTGGTAAATTCTAACCCCAAGGGAATAAAATAGGGGATTAAAGTTGGATTGAAAACACTTTATAACGCGAGCGAAGCCGCAGGCAAATGCTAGTTATTCATAAATATCGAAGTTAACAAGGGACCGATGGACGGAAGGAGCAATAATCAATATTAATAATTATAATAGAATTTAAGTCATTCAACTAATTATTTTAAAAATAAGTCTGTACTGCATAGAGTTACTATTAAAAATAAACAATAATAATTAGAAAATGAGAGTAGAGAGAATGGCAATCTAAATAATATCGAAGATATTGAGGGTTGGTTTGGGGTAACGAACGTTTTGATTGAGGCGTTGATGAAATGGTTTCTGTTGAAATTATTTCCTAACCCCGTACATTTGAAAGTGAAATGTATTCTAATCGAAACACATTTCATTTTCGCACGAATTTTTTACGTAAAGTTTGGAGTTAAGAAAGAGAATTATTCAAAAAGTTCCTCAAACGTTGACGGTTCTGATGGGAATATTCGAAGGCTGATATCCCTTTTATTTTAATATTGTATTTAATTCCCGACCGACAGCGGGTGCTATGATTATAAACCGCTTAGCGAAGAATTCCCTGAAAGTTTGGCTATTGGTAAAATTTTATTTTAATTGGCAAATTTGGAGCATTTGTGGCAACATCTGGCTCAAACAATTCCAATTGTATTCCGTATAATTGTTAATTTAGGATGTTGATGGATTTTTCAATTGTATTTTAATTAAAATCAATAAAACCAACGTATATTTTCATTAACTTTAAAATAGGAAGCGCTATATAACTATATAATAGTAATTTTAATCTATTCCCCTGTCTTTGATTGAATTAAGTCGGACTCGCATACAAGAAACATAACTTTTACCTGTTTGCTCTAATACAATACGAACCCTTAGTGCCCGAGTCCTACTCGCACTTGGCCGTTTTTTTTATTAACAATCGAGAATCTCAGCCACATTATTACTTTACATTGTTACAAACTGCGAAGAATAAACTTTACTTTTTTAATACATAAAAAAACATTATCCTAAACGGTCACGAACTACCCGATTGTTACATAATACCCATATGACGTTATATGATAATATATACCAAAGTTGTTATTTATATATTTCTTACGAACCAAATATGACTTTGGCATTGAAAACAGGCTCTACCGGAGTCTCGAACTTTACGAACGCACACATCTTCTTGAACATTCCAATGACGAAATTATTTGCATTACTACTGTATACTGTATGTACAGACGTCCCCTTATAAAGTACATTAAAATGTTCAAATACTAAAAAGTTAAGTGCATAGAATTCTTTTTTTGTTATTTTGAAACTAGAATCGCTAGCAAAAATGTATGAAAATGGCGTAACGACCGCTTATGTCATTTCCAAACATTTTGTTTGGAGATTCTACAAAGAAGCGAAAAAGTTTAGGTCTTTAGGTCTTGGCTAGACCCCCAGGAGTCCAAAGTTTAACTCTTTGTTAAATGTGAAACTGGTTTTCGAATAGTTATTGTCTGAAAACCATACAATATATCCCTATAAACCACAAAGCGCAGCTGACATTTAAAATATACAGGCCAATCATCATATTTAACCCTGCAGTGTCGTAAACAAACGTTTCAACGTACCCTGTGTCAGTGTAGTGTAGAATGAGTGTGTATTACACGGTTTTCGATATATTTCCCCGGATTTATGGCTTCAGCACTCGGATTTACAGCACGGAACGGTTGCGGCAACGTTTTGTTAGCTTTTTATTGGCCATTCGTATCCTTATATCCCTCGACCTGCGTCATTTCTTTTTTAAATTGACCCGGTATTACTTTGGGCACAAACTACAGTTTGTAAACGGTCGGGGCGATGTGAAGCTTAATCGAGGATTGTTTTTATGAGTCAAAGGCTTTTATGATTTGCTGTATATCTGGCGTGCCTTAATCCTGGTGAGAAAAGGATTGTGATGTTTTCCTTCGAAGCTTCGTGCAATAATCATTTTCATATGACAAACATTTTAATAAATAAGTTATAAATTAGAGCAAGGGCACAGTTTTATGGGGGTTCGCGAGATTTCTAAATGCTGTGACAATGGGTTCGCTAAAGTATTCTGTGACTATGACAGATTTTTTAGTTTTTCTTTACAGTTGCACGTTTTAACTTACAGATGGCGTACTATTTATTTTTAAATATATCTAGATATATACACAAATAATTATGCAAAAGCCTACTCTTAAAGCTCTTATAGTTTTTCCGTAAAGAGTACCACAAACATTGAGATATAGAGGGCTCTCTTCGCTCGCCCAAATATACCCAAATATACCCTCATTCCACTTTTTTAATTCAACATTCATACCAGTCGCAGTATTAAAGCCAGTAGCTTCTTACTGCTTCGAGTAAAGCTTTAAAAAACAAACTAAAAATGATAACAAGAATGTAACAGGACGGAAATGTTGTCATTTAATTATATTATGTTCATTTTAAAAACCCGTTAAAATTATTGACACCTTTTAATCGGTTTCGTAATTTTAAAACTTAATAGTTTATTGATACAATATTAGGTTACCCAAATACCAATTGCTCCCTCTAGTCGGTATCCAGCGAAGGGCCGCTCGAATTGTCGATTGCCATAGTGTTTCAAACAAGCTGGACCCCCTGGAGTTACGCCGAGATGTAGCTCTGCATCTTTAACAGACTTTATCACGGGTTCTGCTTAGAGGAATTGTACGGAATCATTCCACCTGCAACTTTTCGCTACCGACCTACGCCAAAAATTTACCACCCACATCATTTAGATGAGTGGTGGTCTTGCGCATCACAGTGCGCATTTTGCGTAACTTTGTGCATCGCACAGTAAAAATCTGGTATGAACTATCACCAGCAGTATTTCTGGACCGCTACGACCTGCAAACCTTCAAGAAGAGAGCGTACTAGCTCTGCTCTGATGCTGCGAGTTTCTATGGGTGAAGGTAGTTACTTTCCATCATATGTCCTCGTTTGCTCCCTTATTTTATAATAAAAAGTAATATTTTGAAATTTTCGTTTTTTGTGCACAATAAAGAATACAATAGTTCGTTCGTGTAATTAAAAAATAAAAAATGCTAAAATTCTTTTGGAAGTTTTATTTCGGGTCTAAAAGTTTTTATAACACAAATAAACGGTGGTACAGGAACTCTTTTCTTGCCAGCGTTGGCAGCCAGTGCTGGCTGGGTTTGGAAAATTTTACGAAGCACGAGTCAGCGCTGGCGATCAGCTGGCTAACTGAGTTGTTGTATCTGTTGGCTCAGTTTAAACTATGCGGATTTGAATATTCGAAATTTTCACAAAAATCCAAACAATGCTCGATTTATATCACCTGTAAGCTGGCAGTATCGGGATGCCTTGTATTGGGTTAAGCTTCGGTTGTAACTTCCTCGTTTCCCGAACATTAACCACTACAACGTAGCAGGTACCAGCTTGCGCCTCACTTTTACTTTTGTCGTTGATCTTTTTACTTACTGCACAAGGATCATTTTCCAATAGATAACTCCGTGGGTCTGTACAATGTAGTTTGATTTACACCCCATTTATTTTATGACTCTTTTCTTATGCAGGAATACTTTGAATATTTAGGTTTTGAGGGGGAAAGAAATAACAATGTGCGGTCCCAGAAATTATTTTGCCTGCAGATGAAGGATTTAGGTGAGTCAGATTATGTGAAGTTATAGTTCATCGTCATCTGCCTATCAATAAAATCTGATAGTACCTACATAATGAAATTATCCGACTTCATATTTTACACGAAAATAGTTTTGAATTTGAGATTCTATCGCGTTTACCACTTCTTAGCGGTTTGACAGCTTTAAAGTAGTCAGAAAGAGAGATCCGATATTGATTGTGACGTCAAAGTCTTTAAGCTGCATACAAAGTTCATACTAAACAACGATTTAAGATAAAGAGATGGATAGAAAACTTAAAACGCTAATATCTTAGTTATTTCTCAACAGAATTCAAAAATTTATTTATTACTCTGTATATCTTTTAGCCCAGTTATTTTAAGGGGTAGGGGGGGCTAAAAGATATACAGAGTTTTTTATTTTATTTTTTATGATATCTTTTCCCACTATCATAATTATTTGCATTTAATCAATTTCGTCTTAGACGCATCTTCTCTATTTAATTTACTGGTTAGACGGCTGTCGAAAGACGATTCAATATTTAAGTACCTATATCATACTGATATTATAACTGCGAATAATTGAGACCTTGTGATTTTGTATCTTTGTTTCTTCTTCACGTTAAAACGGCTAGACCGATTCTAATAAAATTTGGCGTGAAGCTAGCAAGCACACTGGTTTTACACATAGGCTACTTTATTTATAATCCACGTGTAGCACATAGTGGCACAGCTAGTTCAATATAACGTCCAAAAGCTTCGTAATATTCGTAAGGTATGCGATGTTGGTACCACAATTGGATTTTTTATAGATTATTTCCCCGAGGCAATTTGATGGAACGTACAACGGTCTCGCGGGACGGCGGCCTACTCCGATATCGTTTTGAGACTCAAACGAACGAATCGGATTGACACGTCCCGCTCTATAAGTAACGTTTTGAAGCTCGCTACCAGCGCTCGCGACTTACAACAGTGAAATAAAATGCCACTTCATGATAATATTATTTGTTTCATTTTTTCCACGCCACTACATAGCAGCGTCGTCGTGGTTACCTGGATCAATGCTATTAGAAAGTGACACCTATTGCTTATAGTGGCATAGTGGCATTTTATTTGATTTTTTTTGTGTCACGGCCGCTGGTAGCCAAGATTGGAATATAACTTAGTAAACGTGAAATGATAATGTAGAGTTGTTATTTTTAATTTCACACATCACATTCGATCGTTCGAATTTCAAAACGGTTTTGGAGTTGACCCTCAGGTCCGATCATTACGCTCGCCGCCGCAGGCTAAATAATTATTTTTTTTTATTCGCAAAACCCATTATGAACCTTTCTTTACGTGGGCTGTGTGTCTGTCTGTCGTTTCTATTAAGGGATGTCAGACAAATCTGTATATCTATTATGTAGCGTATCGACTCTTAATAATCTATATCTATTATATAAAAATAAGTCCGGTTTTCCTTCATAACGATATAACTCCAGAACGCACGAACCGATTTCCACGGTTTTGCATTCGTTGGAAAGGTCTCGGGTTCCGTGAGGTTTGTAGCAAAAAAAAAATCGAACCGGTTCAGTTGAAATTTGGAATAGAGTTACTTTGAGACCCGGGGAAGAACATAGGCTACGTTTTGTCCCAGAAAAATGTACGGTTCTCGAGCCATAAACGAATTTTAACCGCCGCAATCAAGTTTGTTATCCGTAGCGAATAAATAATAGTAATTCGGGCATTATCATATAAACGGATAAACGAGTTTGGTACAGGTGGTCGGATGTGGGTCGTGTATTGCTCCGAAAGGCGGTTAGGTGTTTCAATGAGCGTCCTTATCTCGTTGGAATAAGTACGTTTCAGAGGTAAAATATTTTCGAACAGGCACCTGCACAACCTCTAGTTTTGTTACTCCGGAAAGCGGTGACCGGAGTTTGGCTAACTGTTGAAATTTTGATTTCTATATTGATCCTTGTATCGTTAAAATAATAGTGACTTAGAGGTAGTATAGCTCTGAACGCACGCAACTGTAATGAATAACGATTATTTTTATTTATTTTATTTCATTCTTTATGTACAAATTTTATAGAGACACAGTTAAATGTTACAACAATGCAAGGGCGTACTTATCTCTTTAAGAGATCTCTTCCAGCAAATCATAAAATTAGTGAAAGCTTCGAAACTAAATGGCCCATGTACACAAAGAGAAAAAAAACTTACAATATTAAACTTATGCTAACTTACTTAAACTATGATTGTAGATAAAATAATACTAATGATTATGATAAAAATTATATAAATACGCAAAATACGATATACATATACAGTATACACATACATACTATTACATATTTATTTATTTACCATTTATATCAGGCACAATATGCCCATATTACAAATACCTTGAAGACTAACAGACATACATTTATACTTAAAACTAACACTAAACACGTATAGTCTGCGACGTGGGCGCGGTGTTCGGAAGTCGTCCTCG
>JAOTAV010003889.1:0-31687 GCA_026546445.1 Cyclargus thomasi | reverse complement strand
TCCCGTTCGACAGCGTTCCCGTATGACTTGACATGAAACGTCAGTCACTATAAAACGTGGTATAACAAAAAATAATCGTTTACAAACCAATGTCAGCAAGGCAAGACAACTCAAAAGAGCTATCATACTATCCTGGTTTGGAAAACTGACCTCATGCAATGTAGGCA
Source organism: Cyclargus thomasi (assembly GCA_026546445.1). Lineage (NCBI taxonomy): Eukaryota > Metazoa > Arthropoda > Insecta > Lepidoptera > Lycaenidae > Cyclargus > Cyclargus thomasi. The sequence goes on along the minus strand of JAOTAV010003889.1, from coordinate 31,520 downwards.
TTATACGAAATCTTTACTTGCTCGCTCATAATATCTTTCCATACAATAATTACTCTAATGAAGCTATGTACTCTATAAATAATAAAGTTTGGTTTTGCTTCCATTTGATGTTAAAATAATGAATGCCTACTTATCTATTTTTGTGAACGAAATTGCGACTACTTTTTTCTGCTAATATAGAAGAGTACTCGATAACAAAACCTATATAGTATACGTTTGAGAGCTCTCAAAACGTATAGATTCTTTATAAGGACCCGTCAAGTATTATCCTATTGAAATATATTGTATGATGTGAATATTTTCATATACGAGAGGAATATTAAATTGGACATGTTTTTGCTATTAAATGCGTAAATGTAATATAAACACGCTGTGTTGTTATAATGAATGTGTGTGTCGAATCATTTGTATATAACAGGGGTACATATGATGGATTATCTGTAGCTTCATATTTATGCTTTTAATACAAATAAAAGCAAATACAATTTTGGGATGAAACTGACTACATCATAAGAAGAATATAATTATTAAAAAAATGCTTTAGTTAATACAGGATTCTGCCGACCCTACGGAAAAGGGCGCGTCTAACTTTTTTTTTCAAAATAAAAAAAATACTAGTGTGTGTACTTCTATTTTCGCTGATTACTATGCCACTTATATACTTATAGCTTAATTTTTGAATAACAAATGTTAGATGCGCCTTTTTTTTACGGCGGCAGAATAATATTATCTTTTTAATACTATTTTCAAGCCCAAACTACTTCTAAGCCTTGGTATATGTTTCGTGGATTTTTTTATCACACTTCCTCTTCCATAGTATGGAATCTCGATGGTATAATGGCTTAAATTGTGCTCAAAGTATTTAAAGACCTATATTATTTGAGTAGGCTGGCACGACAAAAAGCGGACAATGTTGACATGAAGGGCCGTATTCCCACGTCGGCTAGGTCATCGACATCGACAATCGATATTTTTTGCAATCGATTCCCGCAACTGGCTCGGATGCCATCACTAACGAGATAACTCTTTGTATCGATAAATGCCTTGAAGGACGTCACTCGTCGAACGTGAAAAAACTGCCGCTTCAATTTTGGAACGTCTGAAGATTTAAAATTGTAAGGCTTTGATCTTAAGTGTTTTAAAAAAAAAACAATTTTGGATTTTCTCAATTAAGCAATACACAGTTTGAGGAATTTATTTAAAGCAGCTATTAAGCAGCTACGACAGACTGTACTTATATTTAATTTTAATGAAATTGGCACTTATATAGTTTAGCTCGTGGCTTCGCTCGCGTGGAATTCGAAAATCATGTAATACTAAAATATTTTGGTTACAAAATGATTCTAAGTCATCAAACCTGTGCCAAAAACACAATCGAACGGTTTTTTTGCTATGAGTAGAAGGAGGAAAAACCCTTCCCCATTTTTAATATAAGTACAGACAGAAAAGTTGTCCTATGCGTGTTGTTCTGAAAATACGAATTATTTCAGAAGCACATTTTCATTACAGTGTACCAAAAGTTAAAACATTTAACTCTGCTCATACAAATCCGTTCGTATTAAAATTCAGTGTAAGTGTAACAAACATATTTCCCTGTTCTAAATGGAGTGTGATACGAGAAATAATATCCTCAATGAAATATTTAGGTATTCCAAGCGTGAAATGGAACAAATTCTCAAAAATTTATTTAACTCTATCTGTTAAGGGTAACGAAGTATTTGTCTACGTGTCACAATAAATGTTATGTTTGGTATTTTCAATTAAGCTGAGTATTCTACTTTATGAACATGTGGTTATAAAGGGTACACCCTTTATAACCACCAGAAAAGTAAAGTAAAAGTAAGTGAGGCGTGTACCAATGAGACATTTTCCGATCTCAAGTACATAATACCGATGCTCATTGCCGTGGCAGAGCCATGTTTCGGCACGAATGGTGAATATTGCCTTTTCAATTAACCAATATTAACACCCACAGCGTATAATTCGTTGTTGGACAAACATTCTGCTGGATTCGAAAGTGAGTGCTATTACAGCTATCAACCGATTATCATTTCTGAAAAGTGCAAGCGAAAATGCGCATTATTTTTATACGACAATAGTATCAAAATTTAATGATTTGATATGATAATGTGTTGGGTGTACGCCGCCCACAGGTGCGTGGGCCATGGCTACAGCGTGCTTCAAATTGTTCACCATTGAGAGCGACGTAGCGGCGCAGACATGGACTTGAGCGGAGCGGGCACGAGTAGAGTGGAGCGGTCACGGATAGAACTGAGCGGATACGGGTAAGATGAAGCGGATATTCTTATAAGGAATAGAATATCATTCAGTATTAATTTCAAATGTAATGTAGAAATAATTATTATGTTTATTTTAAAGTATTTTTGTATTTATGTAAGATTCTTATCTTATCAAATTACTAAACGATGATCATCGTTTAGTAATAGTTTAGTATAAGAATCGAAAATTTTTATAAAAAGAAAAAAAAAGTATAAGAATCGTATAAGAATCCATTTGTCGCCTGGGAACCATACATTTTTCTGGGATAAAAAGTTTTCTATATCCTTCTCCGGGACTAAAAAAAATATCTCCATACTAAATTTCAGGAAAATTGGTTCAGCAGTTTTGGCTTGAAGAGCTTACAGGCAGACACACTTTCACATGTTTTTGCAAATTTTGCATCAGATCGGGAGACCACGCTCACCTTCTTCATACCGAGAACACTGCCCCAGAATTTCACGTTTCTGCGATCAGTGGTTTAGGCTATACGTTGATTCCTAAATGCATAAACATAGTTAAGGAAAATAATTTTATATAATGATGTAGATTAAAATAATTATATATCGAACATACAACAGAGACGAAATATCGCCCATCCCACCAACATAACCAACGGTCTTATACAAATAAAATTTATATGCTGTTATTTAAAAATAACAAGTTCTATCGTACAATCCCATCCGGCGGACACCATCAGCCATTGTGATGTGACACCATGTATGGCATTATATGGCGGTTTGTGCATAATGACGCCTCACACCATAACAATGTAGTGTATTCGGATAATTTGTGATAGGTTTTCATAAAATTTCAATGAAACATAAAATATGATTTTATTATACACTAATACCTATATTATAATCATTTTATTGCTGTACCACGAATAATAAGTACTAAGAAAGCTTCTCTCAAAAAACGTTTAGAGTAAACTTTATATAACAACATTTTGAAATTTTGTATGAGGTTTTATGTTTAAACTGATACTTCGTTTAACTTAGTTTTTTCTATTACGTTTTGAATTTGTATGTATTACTACTTATTATGTATAATGGGGGAAATTGAAAGAGAGCCTTCAAGAGAGAGAGAGATTGTACAATCAGAAAAGTTGAAAGAGATACAGATCGTGGATCTAAGTAATTTGGTCGTGTTAGGTCAAACTAAGCCGACAGATGACAACTTACAAGGATTTGACTTAAATTCGACCAAGTGACGTAGGTAATAACGTCAACTCTTTTAATATCCCCCATTATACAAAAACGCTGTTTCATCTATTACAAGTAGGGCAGAATGTGATATTTTAAGTTATTAAGTAGAAATGTATGTCTCTATAAACTGTTGATCTGCCAATCTAATGTTAAAAATTCTCTATTCACAGTTTTCGTTGCCATACTCCTCCGCCTTGAACGATTTCGATGACATTTTTTGTGCTTATCCGGTATCTATGATAATCGGCCATCTTTTTTTCGTCTCCCTAAATTATTTATATGGCAAAACAACGTTTGCCGGGATCAGCTACTCAATTAATAAATAAACAACACATCATAAGGAAATAGGGCCCTTCTAACTTTTTTTTTAATGCGTTTTTATTTTAGTGACTTGGAATCAGCACAAAAGAAGCACACTAGCATTATTTTTAATGAAAAAATATAAACTTTTTTCCTGAGACGACAGCGCCCTAATGTATTTTGTATCACACTCAGTAGAGGAGAGATCTCAAAATGAAATCATACTATGAAACTAGAAACGTTGTAAATAAAATATTTAAAAAAGTGTCTATCATAATATAGAATCACTGCCGCTACTGAGCTACTCGTAAAACAACGAAACATAAACTGTATAAAAACTATAAAACTCGTTTCAAACTTGAATTAAATATCTATTTGTTTTTGATAACATTTTATAATAGAGAGATAAATCGTATTATATACGAATACAAATTAAAAATGATAAAACGCCCAAACTATTTTCGATGACAGCAACCGGTTAGATTACCCGTTTTAAGAATAAGCCTCCCTATTCATAAAAAGGTTTAAACGGTATTTAACTTATCAAGAGTTGCTGTCCCTTTCTGTCGTGTAACGTTTTCAATATTATAGAAGAGGACAGCGAACCTGCAATATTTAAGCAATGTTTAACTAAACATGTTAAACATTGCTTAAATATTTTTATTAATACGGGGAAAGAGATTAGATGCATGAGCGTGAGATGAGATAGATGAAGAGAGTAAGTTACATTCAACTTTAATATACTCCTTGGATGTTCTGTCAAATCACTGATCATCTTCTTATCGTGTTACCTTGTAAGTTATAGGGCAAATTTTACGTAAAATTGTCAGCATTGTTTATAATTCACAATTATTCGATAGTTTACAATCATAGTTGTTGGATCATATTCTTACCTAGCGTCGGTGGGCTAGTGGGCAAGACCTTTGGTTCGCACTCGAGGGTGCAGGTTTGAACCCGGATGGAGTCGTGTACCAATGAGACATTTTCCGATCTCAAGTACATAATACGGATTGCTCATTGCCGTGGAAGAGCCATGCTTCGGCACGAATCAACCGCTTCACAGAGAACTGGCGTGAAACGGCGTTGTTTTATTCCCATTCCCTATTGCATCATAAAAGCCCGCAACGCACTTGCGACTCTTCAGGTGTGGCGAGTGTCCATGGTTGACAGCAGTTGCTTTCATATGAGACAATGCAAAAGAACGTGTAAACCAAGATTATTAGAATTTTATGAGTGATATTCTCCCTAAAGTTTGTGTAAGCTTCCAATTTACATACAAATGCGAGGAAAGATATAAAAAGTTTCCGAAAATTTGAAAACGACACTTTACGATCAAATGGATTATATGTTTAATGTATTCTACATAAAATCAGTCCCGTCTTACCATTTAAGTTGGGCTATAAATTTTTGTCTCCGTGTGACGACGCGGTTGGTATGGATGGTCCCACAAAAGTTTTGTTTGTTACGTAATAATGAATTTTTGTAAGACAGTAAAAAAAGTTGTAAAATGCAGCAGACTTGAAGTCGCCCTTAAACATTTAGAAGACGCCAAGGAGTATAGCTCTTAGGGTTTCACCTACGAACCATAAAACTCTGAAAACGTAACTATCATAGGTACTAAACCCGTTTTGCAATTGGTTCCTTCCAAACTTTCAGCACGATACCGCTAAAGGCCACCTAAAAATGGTATGCATATTTGAAGTCTCGCGGAACACGTTTTTTGATGGAGTCACTTTTCCTTAGTTTTTTACCTGAAGCGCCAGGAGGGTTGTTTTTCGAGAATATGTATGTATATATGTGTGTATGTATGTTTATATGTATCTATGTATGTATAATTTTTTGGCACGCTCTGCAGCTTAAACGGCTTTAGGTATTTTAACGTGTAAGGTATCGTTAGGTTCGTCTTGATAACGCAAGTGACACTGGGTGGGTGGATTTCGAATTCAAAATTTTCGATTTTTTTTTAGAACCTCACAAGAGGTTCTAAAAAAAAATCGCCCATTTAGGTCGAGTAGGGTATCAAAATGAAGGGCTTTAAATAACCATTTTAGAAATAAACATAATTTGATGTTTAAATTGCAATGGTTTCTGCAGTCGGGTTTTCTGTTTTTGGACATTATTTGTAGAGCCGCACGTTGTCAAGATGGAATATATCGACGACAGACACCGGAAGTGGCGTATATCAAAAATACAAATTTACTCTAGAGCCAAAAAACGATGTAAAAATTTTATTTTTTTACTTTTTTCCCGCGGCTTCGCTCGTATTAAGAAATGTTTTCATACAAAGTTTCGACCCCTGTTTCACCCTCTGGAAGTGGAATTACATAAAACGCCTACCACCACCTATTCATTTATTTTAAATCAGAAGCTCAGAAACAAGATTTTAGGTCTTTAACTTAAGAAATGATGACCTTGCGTAACGAAAAATTATAGAAACTTTTTACCCTCTAAGGGGTAGAATTACAAAAAATGCTTAAACACGTATTTATTTATTTTAAATCAGTAGCTCAGAAATAAAATGTTATGTCTTTAACTGAACAAATGACGAACTTTCATACAAACTTTCAACCTAGGGGTTGAAAGTTTCACCCCTTAGGGGTAGAATTTTAAAAATTCCTTTCTTAGCGGGTACCCAATAAAACAATCCTACTCACCAAATTTCATGGCTGTAGCTTAAACGGTTTTTGCTCGGCAAATATGAATCAGGACTTGTTATTTTATATAAATAGATTAATTGATAAAGATAGAAAATTGAAATTTTGAAAATGCTTGTCGTATAATCCAATATAAGATATGTTCAAAATTTCAACTTCCTTTTGGTTCGGATGTAAAGTTGAACTTATTGAGATACACCACTTCCGCTCTCTGCCGTCGATATAAGATATTCTGCTCCGGTACTTTTAACTTATCGACGAGTATAATGTCTAGGACATAAATGTTCTATGTTATATGACGAGCATGTCCAGTGTATTGTAGTTGAAGGCCTACATTTAGGTAGATTGGTAACTTGTGGAATAGTTTGTTTCAGAAGTTCCAAGATTAAAAAAAAAACGAAATACGAATAATTTTTACTAGATCGCATAATAAGCAACGTTGCTGATGAGATATAAGGTTTTTTTTAAGTCAAGTTGCATTCGCGTGAAGTATTGTACCTTAATATTGTAATGATTGCAATAACACCTAAATGAGCACCTAATTGGTAGTCTATCAACGCCTGACATTCCATACCCATGTCCCCGCCTACTGCCGGCACAACAATACCTCGCAGGCGGTGTGGCCCACGCCTTATAGTTTGCGATAGTGTGGCCATATCATAATCCCCAACTCATTCATCGGGATTTTTATGTTTTCTTTACACCTATTAAAAAGATAAGTAACAAAATTTTAAGTTATTAATTGCCTGTAAACACAAAATGTTGTAACAAGTTGCAAGTTAAAATTTACTTAGAAAACCCAGAACCTAGAAAATTAATATTTTTTTCTATTTTTTTCTATTAAGTTGGTAAGCGGGGATTGTCATTTAACACATTTGGACAGGTGCATGTCAGCACAATTTAGTTGAATTCACAGATGTAGCGGTGTTTTCGTTAATTCGGGTACAGTTTTTTCTCTACTTTTAGTAGGTATTTCAATAATTTATTCCTCTTAAACCTCATCAATAACAAATTTACTGAAAGAATTAACGACTTCTGTACGTTATTGATCATCACTCAAGAGTCAACTAAAGAGCTTAACAACTTAAATACGTTTGGACATACAGTTAAAATTAGGTCGCTAATGGCGAAGGAAACGAATTTTAGAATTCTATTTATGAAATTTCATATTGGAACTTCGCACACTTGCCCGCGCTGAATCGTCCGATTCGTCCGGATCTTCGATTCACCGTTATTCACCTTTTTGCATGTCAAAATACGGTGGATAAAAGGTAGTGATTTGACATGACAAATGGCCGCATTTAATTTTAGAAAGTGCCTATCTATGCCGCCGATCGCCGATTGTTCCTTTTTTTACCACCGTGCGCGCTGAGCACACCTATATTGCATTAAGGCAATCCAGAGTATGGAGCGCCGTAGCGCCCTTATCTTTAATTATACTCATAGCGATACCAAAAATATTGAAATCCACACATGTGATAATTTTTCGAGTAAACGCCTTCGAACCGATTAAAATGATTTAATATGAATAGAAAAATGAATCGGGTACACATTTCAAGTCAGGTAAGTTAAAGTTTACATTTTACACTGTTAATATTTATAGTTTTTGATATTTTATATAATATACCTATAATGTCTAGTTTACACGTATTAAGTAGATAAGTAATTATTAAGTTGTTAATTGTATGTATACAAAAAATTTTGTGTCAATCGGCAAGTTAAATCACTTAAAATTTAGTTAACTACTTACCTACTTAATGGGAATAAACCAGACATTAAGCTGAATAAATTATTTCTTGACAGATAAATTATCTAATTTCTTCTGAAAAACTGGCAGTTACTAGGTTTCCGTAGATGTTTGGCTACGAGTTATGCAACAAGTAAAGGTAAGATATATAGAGTGAGCAATATAATCTCTATGCGTCTCCCGTAGGTAGAAAGATGAAACCGTCCGTTTACCAAACGACATCCGATAATAAATATTACCAAAACAGTTGTATAGTGTAGGTGATCCCACGCTATGCTCATTCATGTTATAATGTTGTATCCAAATATTCAAAATTCGAAGGCTGACTGACTGACTGACATAGTGATCTATCAACGCACTACTCAAAACACTGAACGAATCGGGCGGAAATTAGACATGTAAGCTTCGATCAAATATTATAAAGATTCACGGTTGCCGTCTATAAAGTAGCACCGTAAAAACCGGGCTTAAGCGCAACTCTGCTCCTAGTCGCACCGAGACCGCGATTTTGACTTTTGTAAGAGTGTGAACTTTACTTCATTTAGTTGAGTTTAATTTTTCAATACACTTGATTTTTATTGAAGTTGTTTTGTGTCAGATAGTCTTGTTGCCATTATTTTTTTTAATTTTTAAGGGATCCGCGCATCTTATAATATTTGATCGAAGCACGTAAGTTGATCTTTTACAGACAGGCATCTGCTTAGAAAGGATTTAAAGAAGATAGAAAGGAAGGTTAGAAAGGATTTTCATAAATTCTACGCCTGAGGTCGATTGTTCACCAATACCGTCAAGCGGGAACGAAAATATTGCGGCCTGATAAAATGCAACTTTATGACTTAGACTACTGGTTTCATTTTCCTCTACACCGGCGAGACATTAACGATAAAGCAATGTCGCTAAAAAATGAAACTTATAGCCTAGATCATAAAGTTGCATTTTATAAGGCCGAAATAATCTCGTTCTCGGTTTACGGTTTTTGTGAACAAATGGCGTAAGAAGATAAAATAGGTGACGAAAGTTTGTTTAAAATACCAATTAACGCCGTGTCATTTGCTACTTTACTACATGATTTTTTGATTTGACGTTTAAATACTAACATAAAAAAAAATCTTCACCCAGTGAATCGCGCCAAAATACAAAAACTCAATATATTAGTACTGAAAGTATATTTTTTTCTTCCGAACCTTTTCTTTTAGTATCAGACGTATCGGCGGCACCATCGATTTTTATACGGATTATCCATCAATCTATACGGTAAGATAACCATGGTGCTAGTTTCACTGCGTGATGAATGGACCCCGCCTCGCCCACAGGGCTGCCACCTGCGCGTGGGCGTGTATTAATGTACTTATACCACTTTATGACAGTCCGTGCGTAATTTATACAGAATCCATTGACAGTTTCAATTAATGATCCTCATTTGTAAATGTTTCGGCGGAATTATAGGTGTCGATTGTCCGAGATAATAAGTAGCCGCTGTCGAATCGGCTTTTCCAATTAAGTAATTGACCAACCTATTTTTTTTTTAGAAGGAATGTATTTTACATAACTTATACACGAAATAATACAGCGTTATTAAGATGTACTTTGATTGCTATATCGGTTATGTTTTCAAAGCATCTGTTTCACCCACTGCTATATCTTAGAAGACTGTCGTGAAACGGCGGTGTGCTGTGTTTCGTTCAGTGAGTTTCCCGGTGGCCCAAATTTCCTTATCCCCCTATCCTTATTCTCATTCTCTATTATCTCAAAAAAAGGGCGGGAACGTACTTTCGATACTTCGGATGTCACGAGTGTCCATACATAGTCCCTTATTCATAAAAATATTTAAACAGTGTTAAGCTAATCAATATTCGCCGTCCCTTTCTGTCGCGTGAAGTTTTCAATATTAAAGAAAAAGAATAATAAAATATTAGTATCCAACAAAAAATACTGCACAGCACAGCCCTGAATACAATTAATATGTGTGAATTAGCCTCTTTATCGCCGCAACGGCATTTGGGTTAAACATCTACTGTGAACCCTGAATGCGCCTACGTGGTTCGTGCTAGTAAATTTAAACCGTATTGTAAGCTAATAAGGTTCAATTTCATAAAGCTTCTTTTATAATTCATGTTTTATTATATTGAGTAGCTAATGCCTTTGAAATACGTTAATCAGCCTTATTTCATGCAAAATATAACTTTACTGAATTGCGTGAAACGTTACTCGAGGTTAATTGAAAATACGAGAAACGGAAACCATTTAATATAATATTATTTTCTGAAGCTACTTAGTATAATTATATTAAATATAAGTTCTTATAGTAATATTCGCTTTATACAAGAAATATGCATGGTTGTAAACTTACTGCCGACTGAGAGAGATTTAGGGCCTGTCAAACCACTTCCTTATTAGCGTCGGGTAGGATATTCACAACTGTTTTGACCTGTTAGATAAATTGTGAAAAGTTTATACGGCACTTATGAGGAACTGGTGAAACAGGCTCTTAATATAGTATTTATTAGATAGATAACTTAAACCCAAAACTCGGGCGGCCAACACTAGCTCAATACAGGCTTTGTGTTCCAAAACTTTTTAGTGAATGGGGATTCTATCACAAGCTCTATACGTGTTCCGGCAAACCCTTTATTATATTTAAATGTATACTAATCTTTTATTGTATTGTATTGTATAATTGTGAAAGTGTGTCTGTCTGTCTGTTACGCCTTCACGCCCAAACCGTTGAAATTATTTCCCGAAATTTGGTATGGAGATATTTTGAGTCTCGGGGTATATATAGGATACTTTTTATAGGAAAATGTACGGTTCACGCGCATTTATATTCAACGGTGTTGCGAACATCATCTAGTGTAAAAAATATTTAAATAAAATCGTCAATCTCTTTTTTCTTCATAGGTCTAAGCCAGAGTTTGTAAGATACATACGAATCAATTTCACATCAGGGCGAGTGAGGGTATATGGCTTTCTACACAGTGGCCACTTCCGGTTCGGAAGGGTTAGACTTATCCCTTAATAACAAAACGCCAGATGGGCAAGGGACACATTATTATATTGATAAATAAACATGGCGTGTTATTGCAACAAAAATATTTTTTTTGGAAGCCCGAACATAATTTACATGCAAATAAAATTTTGCGTGTATCCAAAATGAACTTGACGTTGCCGACATGTTGAAAATTAGCTCATCCCTGGTCACTGAACTGGTAAACATTTTTGACAGGCCTATCGCCACTTTGTCTCTTTCAGTCTATCTTAATCTGACTGACAAAACCTAGTAGGCATCCATTTATAAACGATTTTAATAATCTCTGCCCCCAAGGGGATAAAATAGAGAATGAAATTTTGAACGAAAAAGGGGCTGGCTAAAAAGCTAGTTTTACCCGACTGCGTCAGAAACAAGGTTATGTTACTCGAGAGTGTGTATGTATGTATAATTATTTGGCACGCCCTGCAGGCTGCACGGCTTGATGGATTTTGGCTTTAGAGGTGTCGTTAGATTCGTATTTACTGTGAGAGTGAGACTAGATATATCAAAATAATAATTAAAAAAACAAAATGGCGAATCCTTAGCCCCAAATCCGAATTGTAACGGTTCCTGCAGTCGGGTGTTCAGTTATTGGAAATTTAACTTGTACACACAAAGATTTTTACTTCTGTATTTCATGTCACAAAAAACCAACCCAAAAATATAGAGTCCAGCAGTTAGAGTTTACCCTCATTTATAGAGCCGGATAAAATGGGCTTAACAGTTAGTATTGACACGTTGAAGGTTCCAGTAAGTACCCGTTAGTTTACCGTTCTCACAGCACATTTTATAGTCTCGTTAACTTGATAGCTCGGTACACTCAGGACGAAATAGAACCATTTGACACTACTACAGGATGTAACAAAAGTGAGTGATGAAACTTTAAGGATGTATCCCTGATATAGAGTTCATTATATCAGGGATATAATGAACTCTATATCGGGGCGCTTAACCGTACAAATCAAGATTTTTTTTTCGCTTTCAGCGCTGCTACTTTTGCAGTGAACTGTATATACTATCCTTAAAGTTTTATCACTAACTATTGTTACACTCTTTATAGTATTTTGTGCTGTTTTTGATAAGAGTTTCAGTGGTAAATATAAACAAAATAATTTTGTTCCAGTTTTTCCTACAAGAGAGGACACATAAAAATAAAAATACTTAGGCCAATAGTATTATTTTTTACACAAACAAAATTATACTTTAATCTGTTAAGGCCCTGTTTCACCACTTCCTGATAAGTTTCTGATAGGCTATCGATAACATTTTTGACAAATTCGCCATACATTATCGGTCAAAAAATTGTGGATAGCCTATCCGAAACTTATCAGGAAGCGGTGAAACAGGCCCTACATTTTGTTTAGTAGTTACGCATTAACCTAACAAAGCCGCAATCGAAAAGATAAACTGCTATCAAGAAGCAAGACATGAAACGTTTAAAGAATCGTATTTAATTTCTATACTTGACATCTTATACGATAAACAATAAGACACCTTCCCATCGATTGTGAAGTAACGGTTCTATATTCTATTTATTTACCTTTCACAGTATAAAGAAAAGATATTACTCAATAGGTTTTGGTTTACCAGCGATATTGTGTAGGAAGACGAAACGACCGGAAACGCTCTACCCGGTTTCTCGTGGACAGAATTTGACAAATGGCTGTAAATCGAGGGAATCTCTCAAAAGTCGTAAGAATACAAACAGACGAGCGTGATTATAAGTATTAATTAAAATAATTCTTTGCTTAAATGAATTTTTTGCTATCGCAAAACGATGTAGTCCAATAAGTTTTTTGATAAAATTGAAAAATATCAAACGTAATTAACCTTTAAGTAGTCAGAAAGCTCTCTTTACTGGAATAGGTAACGAGAATAGCGATAAGGAAGTTGGGCTTCTCATTTTCTGATTGATTGTAACATGAAAGCGTATGATCAAAATCATCAGGGAGTATAATTATCAATAAACGTAACGTTATAAGGTTTAATTAAGGCTCTTACTGAAAACCAGCGTTGTCAACTGTGTTTGCAACACATGCTGAGTAGGGGCCAAATTGGTAACACTTAATATTGAAATATTTTTATTTTTTACTTTGAATGTATGTTTTATCAAATAAAGTTAATTTCTTTCTTTCTTCTTTCTATTTTGCGATAAAAACGTGTTGTCTTCAATGTTTTATGGTCCACAATAAATTTTCCCGACGCTTTACAATCATACCCGTGTGTTTATATTATTATGGGATCGGAAATCTTACAGCGACAAATCCGTTGCATTTTAGGCGTGTCGAGGTGCTCGCCAGTAAGTATCGCTATACTATCTGTCTTCGATCTTTAGCTCGAACCGATTTCATTATAAGTTTTAAAATTATCGATTACAATGTTAAGAATTAAATGCTGTATTTCCTAATAACCTTTCTTTCTATATCTACTAGTTGAAAATAAATGTAATTATTACATACTAGCACGCGACTCCGTCCGAGTCTGTGCATGCTATGTATCAAAGAATGCGCTGTAGCCTGTATGTAAAATATATTTTTTCGTGTTTTCCTGCTTTTCTTTTGAAATTTTTCATAAATTTATTTGCTATAAGCCTCACGAAGCCTCTTCAAAGATAGACAATAATAAAAAGAAATAATAACATAGAATAATATGTATTTAATATTATAATAATATTTATATATTTAATTTAAAAAAATACATGTAATATATTATATATACTAATAAATTATTATATACATAAAAGTCCGAAAGCGTGATGGACTAACAATAATGTTATATAACTTGAATAAGAAGTTTGGATGACATTCTTGGTACAAAAACCTAATATAAGAATAACAAACAAAGGATATAGGCGAAAAGCCCGTAGATAACCCTATTTTTAATAAAAAAAAACCTTACGGCGCTTGAGATCTTTCCAACAAATGCAAAACTGTGGAAATCGGTTCGGGCGTTCTGGAGTAAAATCGTCAAGAAGGAAAGCCCGACTTATTTTTATATAATAAGACTATAAACGTGACAACGGTCCTTTCCTTGATATTACGAAACGCAAAAATTTTAATAAAATGAAAACTTTACGAGCAAATCTTGGAAAATTCTATTTACTTATTTCCTAGGAATGCTAATTTATATCTAGACGTCAGATTGTGGGACGCGGTCCGAATCTATCTGGAGTCTGGACCATTTCCAAAATTCATTGAAAACACAAGAAAGTAGCGGAGATAACGAAGTTCAGACAATCGCGTTCTAACGCCGAAACAGAAACTGTGCAACTGAAAAATATTCTATTTCTGGTTTAAAATTTATTTTTATTCGAGCATTTTTATCAGGACGCGAAGTGAAATATTTTACGTTGGACCAATAGTGACTTTTTCGTATATCGGATTAATTATTTGGAACGCTTTTTGCGGGATCTGCAGCAATTAAAGTATACGTTTGGCTTTAGGTATTAAAAATAAAAAAATATGTATTTTTAGCATCTTAACTAAAGACTTTTGGCAGAAAAATATTTTTTTTTATATTTTACGTACAAAGAACTTCTATGTGCAATGTAAGAAGTTATTTTTCTCGAAGTTTATTAAGCCCGAAAATGATTAAGGATGTACCTTACGTCCTTAATAATTTTCCCGGGATAAAAAGTACCCTATATGTTGCCCAGACCTTTTTTTTTGTTTACAACAAAAAAAAAGATTTATCCAAATCCGTCCAGTACTTACTAAGATTAGTGCGTACAAACAGATAAAAATACAACTTTTTTTGACGATATATTGCTTTCTATTACTGTTTCTTAGCACCCCCACATTGAATATTTTGTAAAAATATTCAATATCAAATGTTTTGTAAAAATATTCACTCCAATTTTACTGATTTATTATATGTAGTAGTTGACCCCGCAGACGTTGTCCAACCATTCTCAGATCCCCTTGAACACACACAAAAAATTTCATAAAAATCGGTCCAGTCGTGTAAAAGAAGTTTAGTGACATACACACTTACAGAAGAATTATATATATTAAGATAGAATAGAAGGTCTCTTTATGAATGCAAACAGCATCTCAAAATTTTTAATATAACTGACTATAACTACGAGCCTTAGTGTAGTACTTTTTTTATATATAAACACTATAGACTAGTGTTTATATGGTAACTAACTAGTGTTTATATAAAACAAACACTAGTCTACGTTCACAAAAAAACAGTCGCAGATGTTTCACACCTTACTAGTCATTTGCGGGAACGATTTCATCAATCGTCTTGGGTTTGTTCATTTTGTACGGACCTTTTTTATCTGCACAAAGTTGGGCGAAAGTTTCATGGGCGAATTTCGCTCGCCATTAGAAGTTATCTGGAATCTGGATAAACCCTCTCATCACTCAATCATTAGACAATGGTATCTTCACCTATTCACGTGGAAAATGTTAAAGGCGGCTTTTGTTTCTAGAACTTTCCTGATTAGTAAATTTTTTGAAAGACAATCATTATATTTTAATATATATATTTTTTAATAAAACCTGTGGGGAAAACGACTAAACAGGTTATTATGCTCTCTTTTTTAAAGTTTGCAAGTCGTAGCCGTCCGGAAATATTGCTGGCGATAGTTCATTCCAGAGTGTCAGTATCAAATAGTAAATGCTAACATCAAAATACACTTTATTATCATATTGCTGTATAACATGGTTTTTTATAATTTTTAGGGGGCAGTCGAGCAGACGCTTCACCTGACGGTAAGCAACTGCCGTCGCGATTGGACACACGTAACAGCCGAAGAGGCGCAAGCGCTTTGCCGGCCTTCATGAGGGATAGGGGGATTAGGGAAATTGGGCCAACGGTAAACTCACTCACTGAACACAGCACAACGCCGTTTCACGCCAGTTTTCTGTGAGACCGTGGTATTACTCCGGTCGAGAAAGCCCAATCGTGCGAAGCATGGCTCTCCCACGGCAATGAGCATCCGTACTATGTACTTGAGATCGGAAAATGTATCATTGATACACGCCTCCACCGAGGTTCGAACCTGCATCCTCTCGAGTGCGAACCAAATGTCTTACCCACTAGGACACGTGCGGCAGAACACAATATCTTCTGATTATAAAATATCCATGTAATATACGACCTAACTGATCTAAGATGTCGTAGGCGGGCTCAGTAGGTGAAGCTTTCACAACATTTTGAGAACTAGGCTTACATCATTTCAGAGAATATTTTAAAAAGTGTTACAGAAATTGACTTCGTGTTGTTAATTTGATTCAAGGCTGTGAAAATCAATCCGGCATCAGTCAAGTCATCGATGTGAGACTGACGCAAGAATGACGATTGAACTATGTATACTAAATTTCATCAAATAGTTCAGTGGTTTGGCGTTTGACCTAAAAACATCCAAACAAACTTTAGCACTTATAACTCTTTCAGTCATAAATTGAAAGGCTTAATTATCCTAACGCCGTTTATCTACCAATGCCGGCGACCGGGAACGAGAATATTGCTGCCAGATAAAATGCAACTTTATAATATAGACTATAGGTTCCATTTTCCTCTACGCCTTTAATGACGGCAACGACATTGATGATAAAGCAATGTCGCTAAAAAAATATAGTCTAGATCATAAAGTTGCATCGTCAACAGCGAGATTTTTCGGGCAAAAAAAAAGCGACAGATTTCATTTTCTTCTACGCCAGTAACCACTGTGACGACATGGACCATAGAGCAATGTCGCTAGAAAATGAAACCTGTAGCCTAGATCATAAAGTTGTATTTTATCAATCCGTAATAATCTCGTTGTCGTCTGACGGTGGTGGTGGACAAACGGCCTTACTTTGAATTACTTCAATTGTTTATTATCACGGCTATCTAAATGGAAATCCTCTGAGCCTAAAGAGATAGCCTTAGTTAACATCAATTACAAATCAATTAGTCGACTCTCAATAGTAAGAGGTTTACACGGTCCGCATACACAAGATGACCGCTAGAGTTCTATAGAACTCCACGAGTCGGAATAATTGAATTTTAATTACATTTACACTACTGTCGGGTCGTCGCAATATACTCTCACAATAGAGGTACCATAGATTACTAGTTACAACGTTACAGATATACCACATACAAAATAATGGATTTACACTTAAATCTACTCAGCTTATGTCTAGACTCTAGAATGTATAGAACTCATCTTCGTAAGACTCGGGTGTACAGAATATTAATAGGGTTGGTTTTAAGCATTTTTATTTTTCTCCTTATACCAACTAGAACGTCCCGCCTAGACAAGTGCTTGTTTTGTATGGGATTGACATATTCGAACTCGATTAGATCACGTGACTATTCGTTCGTCTATGTCAATCCCATACAAAAACACGCCAAGCGATTCGTAAACGATACTCGCTTGAAACTTGTCTAGGAAGGCTTATCTGCCTAGTTTTATATACAAAACATTAAATTAAACCTACATTTTTACCCGACTACGCTAGAAGGAGGGTTATCTATGTATGTATGAATGTATGTATGTATGAATGTATGTATGTATGCATGTATGGATGTATGTATGTATGAATGTATGTATGTATGCATGTATGGATGTATGTATGTATGTATGTATATATGTATGTACGGCGCGCTCTGCAGCCTAAACGGCTTAATGGATTTTAACATTTGAGGTATTGTTAAATTCGTATTGATAGCGCAAGTGACACATCGAAAAATTTAAAAATTAAAATGGTGAATTTTAAAGTCAAAATTGAAGACATAAGTCAAAAGTGGAAGAACCAAATAACTAACATTTTTTCAAAAACTCCCGGATTTTTTCGTTCGTAGGTTGCAAAAAATGTTAGTTATCCGTTACATCCAATTATGTCTTCAATTGTGAGGATCTAAAAATTTTTTTCTGCCCATTCACGTCGAGTAGGGTATCAAAATGAAGGGCTTTAAGAAGCCATTCTAAAAACATACATACCTTGATGTTTAAATAGCAATGATTCCTGCAGTCGGGTTTTTTTTTGTTTTTGGACATTTACCTTGTTGTAAGTTGCAGTACCACAAGAAACAGTCCGAATAAAGATAAATCTTAAAACAAAAAACCATGTTGATCAAACATGTTCTATAAGACGCATGCGTCTATTGTATAACCTTAAATTAGCATATATTATGGAGTAGTTGGGTGGGTATAAAAAGCATATAGAGTGAAAATACTGGTTTAAATTGAAATAAGCAACGTGAATACCTACTGTAGGTATTATACCTACGACTTTTTGGAGAATTTATTATTCACATCTATAAGGATTATATTTGATTCTTAACCGACATGAAAATAGATGATTATTAGTTTTTACCAACGTTTTCTTTAAAATACATAATTATGTAAATGACATCACAAATATTTAGCTGATCTCGGATTATGAGACCTAAATAGATAAATAAATCTATAAATCTAAAAACTCGATAAATAAAAACCTAAATCAAAGGCCGTAATTTCATATCTGTTTTTTATGATATGGTGACATTTTTATGGCCTTCGAAATCAAAATCTTTTTATTTAAAATTAGTACTCAAAGTACACTTTCTGAACGTCGAGCCTACGGTGCTTACCACTGGTTGGGAAACTAACCCGGCGAGAAGAACCGGCGTAAAAAACTCGCACCGGCCATCGATTTGGTAAAATATAATATGTCTTAAAATAACAATAATATGTCTTAAAGCTAATTTAGCAAACAATAATTTAACTAAACATAAGTAATTTAATCTAATTTTTAACCCCCTTATCCATAAAAATATTTAAACAATGTATAACAAATCAAGGTTCGCTGTCCTTTTCTGGAATATTGAAAACATTACACGTCAGAAAGGGATAGCGAACCCTGATAAGTTAAACATTGCATCAATATTTTTTTGAATAAGGGAGTTAATTTTAAATTGTTTTTTTTTCATTCAATTATCTTGGAAGTATTCTCTTTCCAACAGAAAATCCTCATCAAAATCGCTATAAATGACAAAGATACAAACGAACATATCAAACCAAACTAAGAGACCTCCTTTTTGCAGTGACTAAGCAAAATAAAGGCTGTTGATATTGTTACTTTATAAAAGAGTTGAACCCGCTACAATGCAGGTCATGTAGAAGATACACATTAAAATTTCAGCGCAGAGACTCTCGAGTCTTAAATAATATTCAAATTCACCCGAAGGTCGTCTCCGGCTTTGTTCGATAAATAAATTCTGACTCCGCAAAAAGGAGGGGAAAAGTCATCATAATATTTTCATCTCGGTATATAAAATTTTATGTATGTGTATACAGTCAGCAAAATACATACGAAAAATAATACAATCTCCATACAAATACTCACGTACGGCCATCACAAACATGCATTATTTGAATAGAGCGTGGGTGAACACACTCGGTAGGGCTGTCAACGTATTTCACATGCCCGAAAAATCTTTTGACATCCTAAAACGTAATCGTATAAATTTTTATAAAATACAAACAGCTGTCGCCAGCGACTCCGTTCGCGTGGTAACCTTAATCTTGAAATTTCTCCTGATTTATTTTTGCTACAAACCTCATGGAGCCCGAGACTTTTTTAACGATTGCAAGACCCTGGAAATCGATTTGTGAGTTTTAGAGTTATATGGTCAGGAAAGAAAACCCGACTTATTTTTATAAAATAGATAAAATATAAGCTTATAACGGCAAGGCCCAAGATATCATTAAAATGTTTTTGAGAAATCCTTTAGACCAAAACGAAAGTTTTAGCCCGTGAGACATCCCTAGCACAGCGTTTCGTGTTTGAAGGTAGCTTAGGCAATAAAATTTATAAACTCCGCTATAGACAAATATCAATACAGTCAATGGTTTCTAAATTAACGTTTACACACTACTTAGAGTAACCCTATTATTCATTAAAAATTTTAAGCAATTTTAAATAAATAAAGGGTCGCTGTTTTTCTGAAATATTGAAAACGTCACACGACAGAAAGGGACAGCGAACCTTGATTAGTTAAACATTGCTTGAATATTTTTATGAAGAAGGGGGTAAGCCTTTGTATTACAAGAATTAGGACCACTTTTGCGTATAGATTATTTGACATTTTAAGGACATTCACCAACGGTTTTTACCTTGGGAGAGCTTTGCTTCAAAAGGAATGGGTTCGCTCGGTAATGCCACAGCCTTATAAAACCGGCGTAAAACAGCGCTTACGCTATATTTTGTCGAGTAAGTGATTGTTAATATGCATAATTGTATTCATTAACCCTGTGTCAAAAAAATTGTCTTTTCCGCACAAAACGCGATTGTAAAAAACAAAGTGTTGTATTGTCACCTTCTTGGTGACAATCGCGGTTTGTATAGAAATTTGACAGAGGGTAATGAACCGTACAGCCAGTCTTGAGCAAAAAGACAATAGTTTTAGACGCACTCCGAATTCTTCATACCTCTATTTTTATACCTTTTCCCTATTTCCATAAGCTATCGATACGAAAACGGGGCGTATTTGATACGAAGAAACTTTGAGGCTCAGAAAATGATATACTACTACTTTTAATCCCGAAAAATTATACGGTTCCCTGACACTATAATCCATTCCGTATTGCCGTAACTTGGCACAAAAAAAATCATATAAAATGTCAAAATTGTATTAAGTTCCGTATCTGTTTATTTTGAATCGACCATAGGCGCATTTTGGCGCATCGGAGTTGCAGGCATCATCTACTCGTATACATATATATTATAATCTATACATATAAGAAATAAATTAAATACACATAATAAAGTAATAAAATTGGAGTGTCTGTACATTTAATATTTTTATGAAAAAATCAATTGGGGTGCTAATTAACAGTAATAGAATAAATATTGACAAAAAACAGTTGTCTGCTTATCTGTTTGGCGGACTCGATTTGATTTTTTTTTGTTTAAACTTTATGCTGCCCAGACCTAATAGCTATAGGTCGAAGCAACATATAGGATACTTTTTATTCCAAGAAATTTTTATGCAGGGAAAATGTACGGTTCCCGCGTGATATACAAAATTTTGCGTGCAACGGAGTTGCGGGCAACATTCAGTAATATATAAATGCTCCTGCTGTTGCTAGTTTTATTTGAGATTTACACAATAGTAAAACAATACACTTAGAAGATTGCGATCCTCTAAAGTCCTTAATATGTATGAGATAAATGTACAGGGGAGTAAAATGTCCGCTTCCATTTTTACTGGCCATACACACTTGACAATGTTATATAATTCTGTTTGATGTCCGCAACTTCGTTGCACGAAAATTTCACGGGAACTATACATTTTCCCGGGAAAAAAGTATCCTATATGTTGCTCAGACCTAATAGCTATTAAACACTAAAGATTTATTCAAATCCGTCCAGTAGTTCCGGAGATTAGCGCGTATAAACGGAAAACTTTTTTTGTCGATTTGTGTTCTATTATTGTTTCTTACCACTTCCACATTGATTATTTTGTGTAAATATTAATTTGTACAGACACGCCAATTTTACTGTTTTATTATATGTATATAGATATGAAGACATAAGAAGCAGATAACTAACATTTTAAAAACTGCCAAATTTTTGCGTTAATGGACGATTTGGACCCGAAAAAATTATTTGAAATTAAAATATTGTGGGTTAGATGCATAGCTAGATACACTAGCTAGATAATGAATTACGTAATTTACAAGATTTCTCAAAATTTTATAGAAAAAAAATTGTGTACACTCGAAGGTTGCTAAAAGTTAGTTATCTGCTTCATCCACTTATGTATTCATATTTCAAACGACTTATGAAAGAAGGAATTCTCGGAGGACCGCCATGCTTTAGTACATATGGACCGGCTCAACCGGAGAAAACCACGGCCTCACAGAAACCGGCGTAAAACAGCGCTTGCCCTGTTTCGTCGACTAAGTGAGTTTACCTAAGGCATTTACACCTCTTTCCCTACTTTCCTAGCTTATAAAAAGGCCGGTAACGCACTTGTAACTCTTCTGATATTACAAGTATGCATGGGTAGTCTTGTACTCGTCAGCTTGTTAGCTCCCTAATTTCGTAAAAAAAAGGTTCTCAGTCATCAAATGTTCTCGCAAATAGTGCGATGAAATATTTTTTTCTAATTTTAATTAAACAACAAGATTTTTTGCTTTGATTGAGTGTTCCCGTAACGCAGTCATAAGAGAACAACTGATGATTGAATTTAAATTATTTATGCTTTATTTACTACACATGTGTAATATTGGTATGTTTCAAAGCATTTCAGCTGCTAAAATGCTTCATTGTTTTAATTTTAATTTAGAGTAATAATTTGTGTTATATTTTGTATAAGGAATGATGGGATTGACATCGTAATTTTTTGTACGTAAATCCCATTAATTAAATAAAGATATTTAAAAAAAAACTTTTTTTTTCCTTAAAAGTGATTCTCTACTATATCTTATAACTATAATGATGTATCAATAAGTATCTCTGCTATTGGTTAAGTAGTTAATGCGTGAAAGCGTAAGAAACTTATATACATATTTCAGGTGATAAGGTGAGGCACGTCAACGATCATCAAGCAATGTCTTCTAACAGTAATTTATTGAGAAATATAATACAGCTTATAAAAATTAAAATAAGATAATTCACTGTTTTTTAGGACAAAGAGTTAAGAAAATTAGGAAGGATAACCTAAGGAAAATAATGATCCGTATCCGTATCCGCAACGTTTCCCGCGGATCCTTTACGGATCTAGTATATACAGGTTCAGGCGGTAAAAAAGCTAAGTGATTATCCATAAGGGTTAATAATTAGAACATGGGTGGAACCCACGATGCAGCTAAATTATATTTTCAAAACTACTGTTTTTGCATAAATGCAGTGGTTTTGGCTTGGAAAATAACAACACATACTAGATACACAACTTACATAATAAAGTAGAATATAATTTAAGCAATATTATAATATTTGTTAAAATTATAGCAAAAAATTAGTAATTGTTGTAATGTTGTAAAAAATGGGTTATCTGGTTCTTTCTACTTTTATTGTTTACTAGATGTTAATTTAATCCCACTCCAGTGTTAGATTGGATTTAAAAGTATTTTAAAATCTAAGTCACCTAACAGCCTATCTGTTTAACAAATATCATAAAATCCATTTAGTGGATTTGAAAGAAACATCCAAACAAACACGTTTATAATATTAATAGTATAAGATGAAACAACTTGGTGGCAGAACAGTAACTACCAAAAGACGAAGCAATATTAACTAAGGATGTCGAAATCCTATCCTATCAGATCTTGCGTTACAGCTACCTACACAAGTGCTAACTGCGATCTAAGACTTAAATTTTATGCTCATCATAATAAGTATCAAATTAGCCTGTCAAGCAACCTTGTTACTACACTATTAAATTAAAACAAAAATAATATGCATTAGCTCGTTATTGCGGACTAAACATTGATAAACTTGTAGAGCAAAAAGTATTTTATATGAGAACTTATAGTATTTTATGTCTCTAAACAGTTTTATACAAATACGTACAGTTGAAAGCATAACGTTGGGCCGAAATGATAAAATATGTAAAATTAAGGTTGTTTCTTCAGAGAATATTAAGTCAACAATAACAACAATAAACGATATTATTATTTGTATCATAAATATTTGTACTTCATTAAGTTCGGTTCTATATAGAGTATTACTCTACTCCTAAACGCCATAAAAACGTTATCCATACATCTAAATTCGCAATTAATTCCATCTCACGGACGAACTACCCTCAATTATCCCGCATCCAGCACCAACAACGTAGCTTTGTTCCATTTAGAGGGGGCGAGTCGCCAGGGAAATTACAAGCTCGAAATCCTCCCAATGAAGACGAGCTTTAAATAAAGTACAAGAATATCGACAGGATACAACACTATCGAGTCGATGGTGCGATGCAGGCAGCACCGAGTACATCACTAATTTCTCTACTCTTACCTTTCAATTCTAATGATCGCACATTGTCATCGAATGTACACCCACCGAACCGTGCGGCACTCCGGTCACAACACTGCGCATGACGTCACATCCAATACTCCATTCATAAACTTTGATCACTAGTTTGTCATTGACAGCACTCGCTGAAGTCAAATTCGAATTCGGTACACTATCACAGACTGCTGACGGTCGGCGATAAACCGGGATTAGATGCGCCGAGAATTTATAGTTTGTTTTAAAATCGAGGTTTCGTTTTATAGTGGGTTGTAGTACCGCGCGTGTGTATCTCTCGCCGCGCGCGCACGTTTAACGAAGCCTCTCGGGATCGCCCCCGCAGTTTTGGCGCGTGGGCGCCGCTCTCTGCCTTCCGAGCCCGATTCGCATTCTATGCCGAATCTCCGAGACTCCTATGCGTCCAGCGAGCAGCAAAAGTGACCGACTACAGCAGGAGACCGCTCGAGAATGGCGATCTCCCCTCGGAAGATCATGTTAGAATTTTAAATGAGTATCGAATAATGTATGGACGTAAAAACCTATCGGCGGCAGACGATATTATGTGAGTGCGTCGGGAGGCGGCCGGCCGGGGAGCACCATGTATGGCAAAACGAGTTCCTCTGCAGTCCCACACGTTCGTACTTTTTGCCGGGCGCTGCGAGTGCTGGGGCAGGTTCGACCGGCGTAGCTTGACTCCCGAGTCCCGGTTACTGCTTAGAGCGCCGGAGCTATAAGGGGGCGAGGATGGTATCGCGGAGGTCAAGCGAGGCTGGTCAGGTGCGGCCGCTGAAGGAGCATTGTACGTATAGGTCGTGTGTTAGCGATGCGCGTCGCGCTTCATACATACGTAATGAAATCGTTGCCTCCGGAGTCCTAATTAGACGTCTTCCAAGTTCGCGCTAACGTTCGTTTCAACTTCGGAAATGGCAGGAGATTTTGCTAAATGCGTTCATTAGGTACGAAAGTGAAATAAATGTTGAATTACGACCGAACTCCTGATAAATTGATCCATTCCAAATGAAGTTTTTGCGGTTTACGACCATATCAAATGAAGCACTTCGCGAAAATTCCTCCCGAATACCTTTCTTTGTTATTTATATTTTATTTAACGAAAACTTTTCCTAAATCGTATGATAATCGTATCTATTGACTTCATACCGATTTTGTTTTTATCTAAAGCCTTTAACTTTAAATTGTTAACCGACTCCCAAAGACGAGGAGTTGAGAAGAAGCTATTTGAAGAGGCTATTGTTTATTACAAAGTATCATCGATATACAAGTTACATCTATACATATTAATACGCGAGCGAAAAACTTTGTACCCCTTGTTACGAAAGACGCGTAGATGTAAAAGCACAAAATTTCTCCCAGTTATAGTTGATATGGAGGAAAGCGTGGAAAATATTATATTCAAATATGCTTTAATCTTGCATATTTTTAATAAATAAAACGATACGCACCCATATATAAGTAAAATAAAATTAAAAATTATTAAAGACTACTTAGCCAATGAAAAAAGTTTGGATTCCTTTGTATTTATTGTAGAGGTTTGTAAAGTCTAACACATTTTTGTCACACGTCCAATAGAAAAGTTAGTTTCGCTTACTCGGCTCATTAGAAGTTCGAACGCAGTGGCAGGCGAGAACCAATAGCCAAACGTCCAACGTGCATTTGCTATATTATATCTTACATGTTCGAAAATAATAAAAAAAAACATTCTCAATATCAAAACAGACGGACAAACGGACTGTCATATCGAAGTTTAAGTAATTTGGTCCATTTCACACTCTTTTGGTACGGAACCCTAAAACGAGGATTGTGGAACACTTACACGTGTCGTCTTGTTGTCAAGAGCTTTTTTCTCTGAACCACGATAAATAGCACGGCTTCACACAAAACGAGCATTCCGTCGAGTGAGTTTATCAACCGGAAGTCCAATTCCCTATCCCTATTCCCTTAGCTTAATCCTTCATTAAAATGCCGGCAACGCACTTGCTTGCTTCTCATCTAAAGTTACATGTGTCCTTGTGCAACGGCAGTTTCTTTCCATAAAACCTGCAGGGCTAATATGTCTTGTTTACACGTATTAAGTAGATAAGTGTAGGTAACTAAATTTCAAGCGACTTAATTTTAAGTGTATGTCCAAACGTATTTAAGTAGTTAAGCTCTTTAGTTGATTCAAGATGGATGATCAACAAAGTACAGAATTCGTAAATTCTGTCATTAAATTCGTTATTGATGAGGTTTTGGAGGAATAAATTATTGAAATACCTACGAAAAACTGTACCCGAATACACCGCTACAATTGTGAATTTAACTAAATTGTACTGACATGTTCCTGTCTAAATGTATCAAGTGACAAGCCCCGCTTCAACTTAACAGAAAAAATTGAAAAAATTCTAATTATCTAGGTAAGTAGTAACTAAATTTTAACTTGCAACTTGCTTCTAAATTTTGTGTTGACATGCAAGTCACTTAAAATTTTGTTACCTACTTATCTACTTAATACGTGTAAACAAGACATTATGTAAAACAGCGATTAGCAATAGCGATAGAGACGAGCTGGCGTTCATTACTATACTTCAAAGGAACTATATTTTCCATACAAATCGCTGAGTCATTATAATTGCTGTCAAAATCCATACGAGAGGAAACATTGCTAGGATAGAACTAGATGGCTTTCGCATTATTTTGTTGTTGCATGATACGAATTTGCGATTCTGGAGCATTAATTGCGCAATTATAGTTATCGCGAGATACATAATAGCACTGCCGTACTGTCGCTTGCCCCCTAATTTCATCTATACATATAATAAAACAGTGAAATTGGCGTGTCTGTACAAGTCATATTTTACAAACAGATATAGAACACATATTGACAAAAAGAAGGTGGCTATTTGTTTGTTTTTACGCTTTAACATCAGGAGCTACTGGACCGATTTTAATAAATCTTTTTTTGTTTAATAGCTATTAGGTCTGGGCAACATATAGGATACTTTTTATCCCGGAAAACTGTACGGTTCCCGCAGATAAACAGACAACTTTTTTTACAGATATGTGTTCTATTACTATTTGCTTAACACTCCCACATTGATTAATTTGTAAAAATATTAAACGTACAGACACTCCAATTTTACTGTTTAATTATAATATGTAAAGATGGTCTAAATATTAAGCGCTCACTATGATTACCGGCCTTAGGTCTGTTTCCTAGATGTCGCCCTCAACTCCTTAGCTTAAAAATCATCACTCGTACATTTCAGGTCTCAACCATCTCATTTTTTTTAAATCGTTTCATTTCTTTTTGCGCCAATATATCATGCAATCATAATCGAAGACATACGTGGAAGAAGGGGATAACTAACATTTTACAACCTTTGAGTAAATACTGATTTTTTTCTATAAAATTGAAACAAATCTTGGAAATTACCTATTTCATTATCTAGCCAGTATATCTAAGTATGCATCGAATCCACATTACTTTAATTTCAAAATTTTTTTCTAGTCCCAAAGCGTCAGTTTACTCAAAAATCCGGCGGATTTTTTAATGTTAGTTACCGGCTTATTCCACTTATGTCTTTAATTATCGTTGATCTTTAATCAGAACGATTATCGTGCAAGCATCCAAACAATCGTTCGTAGTAGTTTGTATACTCACCGATTAAAGACTATGATGGGCAAACAGAGGCGAGTATAACCTCAACACAATCTGTAACTGCCGATTATGAAAAGGAGCCATTATAGACAGGGGTTTTGTATTAAGTATATTGGTAATAATAGGTAATAATGGTGTTCTTATTTTGTTCGCATGTAGTCAGGTTAAAATTGCCCCCCCTGGATAGATAAAATTTTTTTGTTTAATATCTATTGATATGATTAAGATCAGAGAGGTACATTGGTAGAAGTTTCAATTAGTATTATTTTTTTTCGTGCCGAGCGCAATACTGCAAAAGGCCCCGCTGGATACATTTATCCAGCGGGGCAGTCTCATCAGACTGATAGGGATTTCTGTCAAAGCTGTTGAGGTACATTAAAACGTTTAGCAAAATATGTTAGGTACATTGGACTAGTAAACTGATGCGACTAGTTTTATAGCTCTCGCTAGTGTGGCCCCGCTGGACAGTAGGACACTAAGGTAACAGACAGACGGACGCCTTCATATTAGTATCATGGAATATGTATGATCCGCGTACCGCATAGTGTCACGTCACCGACGACCTCAGCCTCGTACATCAAAGGTCGCAGAAAAACTCGAACATCCCAAACATACCGAATGCATCGCTTAAGCGTCGTTTACAGGTGTCGCGATATCACAGATAGAACGGATCTATCATTCTGATAGTGTTTTATCAGACTATTAGAAGAACCATAGTCACTTTGTAATAAATATGTGACGGTAAATCGTTAATTCTTTTAATTTAATACTATTTTGTTTTGATAAAACTTGTAATGGTAGTTTAGGTGCAGGAGCCACGAGTTATTAAAAAAAAATTAAGCTTTTTGTGCAGTGCAAATAAGGTGTTAAAAACTTACTATTTACTTATCTATATATTAATACGCGAGCGGAAAACTTTGTTTCCCTTTAACAAAAGATGCGTAGATGTAAAGCATGAAATATCTCCCAGTTATACCTAGTTGATATGGAGGAGCGTGCAATATGAATATTATTTTAAAATATGCTTTAAATAAAACGCTACGTACACAACAATACGCACACTACGATATTTTGACATGACACAAATACCCTTTTGTTTATGGTTGAAGTCTGTGATTTTTAATAACGTTTAATGGTCTGGTTAATGATACCTTTATGCTAAATTGAAGTCTGTAATTGTATTAAAAATATATTTTAGTATAGTTCTCTTTACGATGGATTTAAATATTTATGGTTGAATTTCGACCAAAGGGCGACCTCTAGATAAAATTATTATCCCATAGTTATTTTACGATTTCAAAAACACATCTGCACTTGCAGACATATTTAAAGAAATAATTGAATTAAAAACTTTCATTTCATTAATAATTTGAAAGAAATGTGGTGTCTATTTCAATACCTTTATTAAGTTTACATCATTATCATCTCTCTGTCAGTTTATAAGTAATATAAAGCTAATACCATAATAGCAGTCATCCAAAGCAGAACCATGCAACATGCAAACCCGAAATATGTAGCAGGCGCTTAACGTCTGAATGTTAGGTTGTTCCCAGAATAAATAGCTACTCGGCAAGGTCGGTCCAGGCATTCTGCTCATTATACTTAGCCCTATTGAGGTTTACTCGAAACTTTCTTTCCGATAGGAGCCACATATCAAAGAAAATTTCAACTCTACTTATCCTTTATCGAGTTTTTTGTATATAATCGTCAAAGAAAATATCCGTATTATGATGGATATTCCGTATTTTAGGTGTATTACATTCATTGGAATAAATATTTTGTATGTCGAGTTTCTTGTTATTTGCTATTTTTACATTTTATGATATTCCATCTCTTTGAATGAACTTTGAAGGACGGATATCAAATGGTGTAATGACCGATAATTATTGATACCAAAACAATCAGTTGGGCAAAAATCAAGATCAATTTTCGAGGTTTAGACATGTTTTACCGGTAATTACCGGTTTAAAACATCATCGCCTATTTGCTGATTTTAATCAGCAAATAGGCGATGAGTATCTACCCAATATACTCATTAGGGTAAATACCGGGTAGATTGGGAATTTACCGGGAAGAATGGTCATAATACCAAAAGTTCAAAAAATCTAGTATTTTTTTATTCATAGCGTTTTATTTTATGTTCGACTTTTATCTACCCACCATTTTGCGTAGATATGAGTGCTAAACGTACACACCTCTACCTACCTATATCATCATATAGCCTGAGGCACTCATATCTACGCAAAATGGTGGAGCACTTTTTTTTACACTGATTATAATTTCTTGTCAAATTTTTTAAAAAGGGTGGACCTTAAATATTTTTGGAATATTGCTCTAAACCACAGAAACACCGCGGTGTAGAATATAAAACGCAGAAGACAACAAAAGAAAACAATTTCGAATTGTACATAATCCACTTAATAATATTGGTACAACAATTACGCAAAACAATTTTATCAAGTCAGAATTTTCGGAGAATTTTCAGTTGTCCTATTTGATTAAACGCGTCCGGCACGAGTAATATTGTTATTTTATTCGTAGCATTTACCGTACGTCCCCCAATCTCCGGAATTCTGGACTTGTACTTTATTATGAGACAAATGATTTGAAAGTAACCTAAGCACATGGTACTATTATGACCCGCTTATTTTCTTTCTATCCAGTGATGCAACCCAGTTCAATATCGCTGCTATGATGAAAAGTGCATGCACCTTAGTACTTGAATAGCATTCCAATGCTTCACTGGATTGAAGTAATGTCCGCTATGCCGGGTCATAGCTAACTTAAAAATCTAAAAAATCATGTTTTTGAAGCTATAATTCGTTACAAAAGTATATAATTTATCCCCTGTTTTATCAGGGGGTACTTATTCTTGGGTGTTGAATTTATCTGAGTCTTATACAAACGGATGCCAACGTCATAATATATCAATATATCATCTGCATGCAAAATTTCTGTCCAATTCGTGCACATGGTTTGGGTGACTTTTTGATTATTCACTTTGTCAGTATCATCTTAAAGTTTTATAATTGGCATTTAGATAGAAACAACTATTAAATATAACCGCATAGGCATAGTTCCAATTCTTATATAGAGTAAGTAGTTTAAATGATTACAAAGTTTTTATCAAGGCTCATTTACATACATCTACGTAAAAAAACCTTACACAAAAATAACAGAACTCAACTTTGTTTCACAGACTAGAGTCATAGACAATGTAAGTGTATAGAGATTCACTCGTGAAATTTAATTTAAATGATCCCTCATTCGAAGAATATCCCGCTTTACTGCTCCGTAGTCCTCTCTGATACAAAACTTTGTTTCGTTTGAGTTGCTCCTGAATCTTGATTAATTTTGTATTCTGTTGTGGAGATTGCTAGAATATATTTTTGAATCAAATCGGAAAGTCCGACGGAAACTCTTGGTGTTTTTTGTGTGATTTATCAAGTCGGAATATATTTGGAACACAAAAATATTTTATTTTATAATATTATGAGTTTATGCATCATAGAAGATTCACATTTTATTGTTTAAAATACACCATGGACCTATTTTTTTAGTCAAGAGTTTATATTTAAACTTTATGGTTATGTTAGATCATACAAAATCTTTTATCTATACTAATATTATAAAGAGGAAAAATTTGTTTGTTTGTTTGTTTGAAGCGAATAGGCTCCGAAAGTACTGTACCGATTTGAAAAATTCTTTCACCATTGGAA
>JAOTAV010003878.1:0-31699 GCA_026546445.1 Cyclargus thomasi | reverse complement strand
ATCAAAATTGAATCAGAAGGGCGCTGATTGGTCCGCTGCAATGTCTGTCACGTTTAGTTGCGTTCGAGTTACGTCTGAGGTTCAGCTACGGTTGGAACATGGCTCGAATGTTAGCACGATACCAAAATTTGTTAAACCGCAGTGGAGCTGAACCTTAGCTGAAACATAACCGAAGCAAATGCGAACCTGAATTGAAACGTTTGAAAATTGCGATTGCCCTGCTGTATACCAAATTTCATCAAATTGCGTGAGTGACGTACAATCAAACCGCCAAACTGTAAAAGTTTGGCAGTTTGATGACTTATAACACCACTGTAATCTGACATAGATTACAGTGTCGCTTGGTGGTTCTCAATGACTCACGCGCTAAAACTTTCATTTTAAAAGTCATTCGAAATCTCCAACCGGAAACTGAGCACAATTCCATCTTCCTAGTTCCGGTACATGTAATATAAAATGTCGTATCAAGAAGCGTCGTGCGAGAGCGATCTATCGCGCCATCCATCATGGCGGCGACTCGTGATTGACACGTGTGCGATTCCAAACCTGCTTTTACTGCGAGAGCCAGGGAAAATACATTATTTCCTTTAATAACCATCGCATATTCTATTCAGGGAAATAATTTTACTAGATGAACCTCGAGATTCCGTTGCGCGGATATTCGTTTACGCGCGTTTAAGTTAGGAGTTTCTCCGGGATAAAAAGCTTAGTTATACCCTTTTCCGGGACAGAAAGAAGTTAAAGTGAATTGGTTGGAACAGACTGGGATTTAAATCTAAATTATCATTAATCACAAAGGAAAACACCGTGCAAAATATATAGCATTTGTAAGAAAGGTAATTTTCATTAGTCTGTGATCTTAAATTGTATCATAATATCACGCGTTAGGGTTTCACTTTGTCCTTTCTTAGACACGCACACGACATAAAAATTCACCAAGTGACTACTACCTCGTAAACAGTATGGAACCGTAAGTATGGAATATGACTGATACTTAGCCAAAACTTTTGGGTGCAAAGACTCAACTACTCCTAGATTCCACAACGCATATGTATAATGTACTTCGACTTACACATAGCCGAATCATTCCTTTAAATATCTACAAAGATTTCCAACCGCATTTCGGTTTCACCGGCCACCGCGATCTTCGAGTGTTTGTTACAAACAATGGTTGTCAACAACATCGTGAAAAACCAATATCCGCAATCCCATTTGTTGGTCATGCGAAATTATTCAGAAGGGTTGTTCGTATGATTGAATAGTCCGTCCGTCCCTTTTTTGTTTCTTACGTAAACACCGCGCGCGGCGTAAGCGGTTTTCGTTTCGTGTATTTTTAGCGGAATACAGTGTAAATTAGGTACGCACTCTAGTCGTTTTGTGATTTTTTACACTTTCACTTTTAGTCCGACCGCACATAATTTGAATTTCTCATCAGAAAAAATCCGGACTCCTGTCAGATACCATACAAAAACCTAGCTGATTAATGTGCAATCCACTACAAAATATATGAACAGAGTGCGTTACGGCGCGGCGTACGAATTTTTCGAACATAATTACGGATAATAATGTAGGGCCCGACCTACAGTATGGTCGGCATTGTTATCAAGCAGTAGGTTTTATAGTGTTACTATTATTATATTGTATACATAAAATATTTTGTCTTGACCGGTTAGTTTCGTTGTTATTACAGCGTTTTACAAAAAACCGATGTCCGTGGTACATCTGATTAACTATGGGCTTAAGAATAAAGTCCTCGCTAGGAATGAAAGAATGAAGATCATTTTATAAAATATATTTTTTTGGCCAATGTGATTAACGTTTTAACATACTTATAAGAGGTTAAACTTACCCCGCTGTCCCGTGTATATATGTGAAAGCCTTAATAATAGTGTTTTGTAAGAGTGGTCGTACACTTGTCAACAGTGTACGCGCCGTAATTCTTGATATAACCTCTCATGGAATGCGGCCCCTACGTGTTGGTGAAAGTGCGAGATTATTCTTACTCATTCATTAACTGAAAAATGTGCCATTATGTTTATGTTTTTTTAGACTAGTGGCTTTTTTATTAGGCTCTTTTGTTTGACTTTTCACGATTTCATTAGTAAAATGTATATATCTGTATGTCTCAAAATTTTAAATTTTATAATATGTAATCATTTAAAAATATATGATCATAGGAGAATTTAATTTTCTCTCAAATTAAAATGTACAAAAATTCCCACTGGTTCAATAAAAACTTTTTCCATTTCATTCAATGTTTACATTTTTATACTAATGACCTTTTTACCTTTTAATATAATAATAACGTAAAAACAGAAATTTTTATCATTGTTTTAAACAGTAAAAATGTTGTTGAGTATATAGCACTATACTGTATAGAATAAATTTAAAAAGCAACATTTTTTTATTACCGAGTTCATTAAAACCCTGTAATTATTTAGATCTTTAGCAAACTCTGTTGGTGTTTATGATATATCATTTATCTCTCAATTCGGTCGTATGATGAACACAACGAAACTCTCAAAGTCAAATATAAAGTTGACGGTACGACAAGAAAAACTCAATAAATCTCTACAAACTTCCATCAAATTGGGTTAGGCAAGTTTGGGAGTTTTGATCGAACTGCGCCTACTTATGAAAACTAACTTATGTATGACTATCAACCCCCTCCCCCCCCGTCCCCTCCAACTCCCTACCTTTTTACACGTTCGGATGTTCCACTTCGCTTATGCTTTAATTCGCCATTTAAGCTTATCATTTTTAAAGTTTCTATCAATTTATTATTTACTAGTACCCGCATCTTCGTCGTGGGAAAATTTGTATACCGCGTGAGGAAAAACTAAGTACATTTATACTAAAATTCATCAAAATCCATCGCAGGTACCGAACTTTGTATTTTTCCCTATAATAATTTATCGCGGATTTTTACTGCCGATGAGGATACTCTCATATGATTCAGTATCCTACAGAACTAGCGGAAAAAATGCGATTTCTCCCCAACGGCTTCAGCTTGACTTCATAGCAGACATCTTTTCCTATTGATAATATTATATTCAGATTGTTATCACTTTTTAAAGTAAACTGGAGGTCACCCTGTGGTCAAAATTCGACTATATTTCTTAATTCAATTTTGCATAAATGTCTCGTTACCAGGCCATTAAATAAAAAAAAATCCCTGACTTCAACCATAAACA
Organism: Cyclargus thomasi; assembly: GCA_026546445.1. Classification (NCBI taxonomy): domain Eukaryota; kingdom Metazoa; phylum Arthropoda; class Insecta; order Lepidoptera; family Lycaenidae; genus Cyclargus; species Cyclargus thomasi. Next base: position 28,505 of record JAOTAV010003878.1, on the reverse strand, counting down.
AAAAAATATTTTGTGTATGATTATTGTGTCATGTCACAATATTGTAGCGTTCGTATAATGGAGTACAAAGTCTTCCGCTCGCGTATTGATATAGAGATAACAGCTAAGAAGCTACTATCAAATCCCATCTTAATTTTATTACCAAAACATTATCTTAGAAAGGGAATGCTAATAATGCATACGGATTTAATGGATTCCGATTGAACGGCACGATACGAGGGGACAGGAATTAGCGCAACTTCTGAACATCATGTGTAAACGGCCAAGCCATCGTACCCCATTATTAATTCAGGGGGCCGAATATCTCTCACCGAGAACCGAACGTCTCCCTATCCCCGAAACTTAGTAATCGACCTTGCTTTAATGCCAAGAGCCGGGGATATTTCTGAAAAGAAATCTAAAATTAGCGAACACAATATCTCGATTGTAATCTATTTTCGACGACAAACCATTTTGAGATACTTCTTGATATACATTCGTTAAACATTTCTTCAGAAATAATATTAGCGACCGGTGTATTTCAATCCCAAACCCATCGAGCATATAACCAATAGAAAAGTAATGTGAGCCATCCGTGTCCGAAATTTATCAGTTTATTACCACTGATAAATTAACCGCCAACCAACTAACGCTCGCACTAAAACAGTACGTACCAATAAGAGACCTGTGTGTACGTACTCCGATATTTCCGACCTATCAGAGCGCAGTGGCTTTGGGCATTTTTTTTAAATAAAACTAATAACATTTTCACTCTTTTTGGTTCTATATGCCCAAACCATATAATAGCCAATAGTTCCAAGAAATACACCAGCTTTTAACAAAGCAAATCTATAGGCGCACGGACGACTAACTGATAGACCAACATTAAGGGTCAGCGAACATGCATATTCACCCCATATAAAAACAATTTGCAGTCCCTTCTCCTCGTCAGTAACCGTTATCCGAACCAGTGGCGCAAATTTGATGGATAGTTGGGGGTGACATTCGGACAAATCGCGAACAAAAGTTAGATAAAGCGGGAAAGAGCGTGAGGTGTGATCTTTATACGTTCCCCGCAGCTCCGATGATGGATGGGCCCGCATTTCTCACATTGGCCCACAAAACTGCGTGGCCAAATGTTTAGGGCTGACGCTTCGGACCTTAGCACACGAGATTTTCTTTTCTTTACCGATATAAAAATGTAATTAGATTATTCCAACTAGGTTGTGCAGAAAGCAAAGTAAACGACATCACCGAACTTGTATAAATAATTCTTATTTGTTGTTCTTGCATACATACAAAATGAAACGGAAAGTGGTGTCATCAAACTTTTATCAAGAGCCTTACTATAAATAACAAAGCATTATCAAAACACAAACAAACAGGTACAACTTACTCCTATATAAACTCAAAAAGATCTTGAGATAGCCATAACTTTGGCTTTCTTAGTACGGTCACAACTTTTCAAAGTGCCCTATTATCCGAAACTAGTTTTGGACAACCCTGGGCGTTTAGTGCCTCACGCGTGGTCACGGTGATACATTTTTCCAGCTCATTGCCCCGGGCTTATAGTCGTCATTACTGCCCCCATATATTTATGACGGAGAGATTTTTTCACAGTTCAATCACGAATGAAAACATCATTATCGATCCTTCGTTATTTCCTCTGACAATATAAATGAGGAAAACTTTTGGCACGTTTTTGTCACCGCACGTCACTTACACCCGTATTTATAAAGAAGTCACTACTTATTGCTAAGCAATTTCTTTATTAAGTTGTCAATTGACGCTAGAATTCTTCATTACAAAATCTTATTTTATAAGCGAGTAATGAGCTTTACTTATTCAAGTAATTGCTCAAGTAAAAGTAAAGACACGATGGCTGTTTCTTCCTTTCAACATTTTGACGCTGCGTTTTGTTTCCATACAATGCAAACAAAGAATGTCCATTTTATCCCTTAAACTTTTTTCTACTGCTTGTTAATTTAAACTTAATAAATCTAATATACGCTACGTATAATCATAATATACGCTACGCAGTTTTAAATATATATGTATTTTTTAATTAATTTAATGGTAAAAACACTTCCTTTTTTATAAATTCCTTGGATTGACTGTTTGTGAAAACAAAAATGACTATCAATCTATAATCCTACTAAACGACGAAGTAGCATTTATACTTGATTACGCTACAAAAGGTGGCGGTGTTAATTTGTCAATATTATACGTCTTGTCTCTTTGCCAATTCTTGATGTCTTGTTATTGCCATTATCAAAATATGCTTCATATCAACGTCGTCGTTTTGTTTGAATAAAAAAATTATTTAAAATGAATGCTTTAAAGTTTACTGAAGCAGACAAAAAAAGACATTTTCGTAATCATTCGTCATAAAAACGCAAAGCATTTAGTAAATGGCATATTGGTTTTATAGGAAGTCCCATTTGTGTATCACATTGTAAGGAATCGTTTATCCTAGACAAAATCACATTCGTCACAATACTTTTGGAAAAACGATATCTTTTTCTAAAAAAATCTTCCGTATATTAATCATGAAGTGGGTCCACATCTCTGTAGTAAATTTTTGTGTTTCTAGGTAAAGTCACCTCAATCGCCTCAAATATCTCATCAATTTCATCTAAAACAGCAAAAGTAGCTTCGATATCTTTCATTCTTAAAATAACCTCAAAATTCACTACCGCTAAACAATGTTCTTCTTGATTAAGCATGGAAATTGGTGACTATTACTTAGGCAAGAATTCTAACTTTTGACAGTTGTATTCTTGAGAAATAACTTTCCTATAAAATATGAAATCGTTACTTTTGCTCAAATGATTAGTTTTACTTGTTTATAAATACGGGTGTTAGAAATAGATATTGATGAAGACGAAGATAAAAATAACTGGTAACATTATATTATAAAATATGGTTGAGTAGACGCGAAATAAAAGATTGTGAAACGTAATATAGTACCATTTTGTGTAATCCATCAATATATCGCAAGAAAAACATTTCTTGTTCTCGGCTCAAAATTTAAAATTAATGGCTTCTTTTATCCGTAACATGTACTTTGCCTGTGTTCCCGTGGGTACCCAACGTTATACTTCACAATTTGAATAACAATTTAGTCACGAGAAAATATTGGGAAATTCTACGAGACATCACCAAAATATATTTAAAATTCAAAGTGCTTGAAACAAGCGCGCCACGTGACCACCCGTCGCGGGCGACCCGCTTGACGCAGCGGGCAGTACGTACTTTACATTATTATTATTTGTGGAAACCCTACTAGCAGCTTTTGATCTGATGCATGTGTGTCAAACTGTTTGAAGATTTCCTCGTTGGTCGATTTTCTTTTTAAGAAAGCTCACTGAGTGTAGCATCATAACACTCAGAAAGTCTGACAGGCCAGTTGGGTAAAATGTGCCTTCGAAGTATTAATATATTTAAAAAAAGCACTACAACACTTACTTGAGACTCGTTTCCCGTTCTTGCGCCACTGTATGTTGGGTGTGGGGTCCCCGCGCGCGGCGCAGTAGAACGCCGCGATACCGCCCGCCCTCACCTGCAGGTTGCGCGGCCGGATCGTGATCTCGGGCGGATCTACACACAGACAGACGGACAAGTTAGTTGTGATCTTAGTAGAACTGTTGACGATAAAGCTGACAGTAGTTTAGAAGATAAAATAAAGAGGCGTTTGGTGGTTGATATAAATTGAAATAAAAAAATATATAAATCAAATAAAATGCAAGAAATTCATCTCTGGTGCCCGTGCTGGGATTGATGATGACCTCGAAAGTTAACAAGGTACACCGCAAGAAGTTTGATGAGTTGAATTACTATCAGAAACCACTTCCGAGGTATACTTGATCCAATATAAGGTAGCGAATAAATTAGGGATAGAGCCCTCCCTAACAGGATTATCCTTGCCGTAAGTGATATAGTGGAAGCGAATTCCAAAGCGAAGGGAATAGAATTTCAACCAAAAGTCATTTTGCGATAGGAGCATAGCTAAAACTATCAGCTTCAGATTAATTAAAGCCGTGTAAGAGAGATCCGGAGGCAAATTTGTTTCTGCGCATTTGTCGAAACGCGGTACATTTTCATTACTGCGAGCGAGATTAATAGCATTATCTTGGGGAAAAATGCGCACTCGGGCACGAAACAATTATGCCCGTGAAATGGGAGCGAAGACACGTGAATTTCGAGCAACTCCCGCCGCCCGGAATCCGGGGGCCAAACGAACCAAAACAAAAATGTCTAAAGGGACCCCAAATAGAACATTGGACGCGCGCCACAGGGATTGTTTGATTCCTGAACTAGAAAATGAAATCCCATTTAGTTCTGTATACCGGGCGGCGGCTCCCGCTGCGGACGGCGATCAGCGCGACATTAACAAACGGACGAGAGGCGTATTTTCGGAAACTGTCACATACGAGTTAAATTATTCATGGACTGGCCGCATACGGCGAGATTAGAAATCTAAAAACGGAGGATCGATTCTGGGAATGGAACCGACGTTTCGTCGTCCTTCGGAGGCATTTGCATCGGACGCAGACGCTCATAGCGACGGCATTGATTGAAGACATCAATATTAATATATTTTACAATTTTTGCATTGACTATCGCTTTTTTGTCCGAATTTAAGAATTCAAATTAAAAGTAATTAAAGTACATGTCACTAAAGTCGATGAAGGGGTGAGAATGCAGAGAGAGAAACTTGAGAGACGATGTATTGAAACAATGTTTAATTAACCCAAATCCGATGGTAGCTTCGATTTATTACTTCAAAGTTAATCAACAATCTGTCCCTGACTTTAATTTTGTATGTTATCGGAAGAGACGATTGAATTGCCGCAATAAAATCGAACCAATAATGGAAATTGAATCCTGCTGCCTTACATTTTTAATAATATTATTCAGTATGATTTCAATAGATGTAAAAAAAACAGTACTTCAATCTACATGAACTAGATTTACTAGAAGCACGCAACTTTTTCATCCAGAATAAAATTACTCTGAATAGTAAAAAAGGTGTGACGGATATTCTTCAAGGGCACCGATGAATGGTCACGTTTTATGTTAGAGAAATTGAAAGGAAAAATCGTGTAGCAAACGAAAAATAGCCACCATTTTTAAAGCCATAGATTAAATAACACAGAGTAGACACATTGTTGCAAACATTTGCACGCATCTCTGACTTGATGTCTGTCTCCGACTGGAGCAACATTTCACTACTGTTCCCCGAAACATTCCATTATCTGTTGCTCGAAAATGCTGGCCATAAAAAGTTTTGCTGCGGAAATATTTAAAAAGCATTTCAAATCCGAATTTTTAGTTCTGTTATGATAACTCGTACTTTTTTGTTTGCAAGAACGCATTTATAACGGTTCATATTTAGGTATGCACTACTAATATTTGATTTCTTTGAATTTTCCCATTGCATATGTGTAGACAAGACACACTTGAATAAGACATGGAATGTACTAAATGATTCTGAGGATTCTGATTCTAAATTTGAATTTTTGTTGCACTTATAAAAGTAGTATCAGCTCACATCAGTACTCATTGATGAAGGATAATGATGACTATACGTTGGGAGCTCACAAAAAAGATTTACCATTGCAATTAAATGACTTATTTAAATGAAATGACCATACAATAAAAGCAATTAAGCATTGTAATGGAGGCATCGGTATTTGCATACACGACAAACATATTAAAATTTACAGTCATACAATTATTACTTCAATTACAGGTCTATTAAACGGATTGTGGACGACTGGAATTATTTTATCACTGACAACGGACCGGCATGGCTTTGTTCGTCGTCTTGCTTTGTTTTTGTTTCATACGAAATTAATTAATTTCTCATTTCTATGATTACGATTACGCTTTGTCATCTGTTCGCGATACAATCCGGATCTTTGGTCTTTATTGGTACAAATTTTTATTGCATAAAACTTTTGATGTTAAATATAATATTTCCACAGGGTTTGAAAAAGGTAAACTATGAATGTTCTAGGAAGCGTATGTCCCTTATGCTCTACATTGCTGTGACTTTCACAGTAATGTAGATCAAAAGGGACATACGCGACGCAAAAAGCTTGAATAACCTGTATAATATTATATATATTTTTTTATATTGTATCTAAAAATCTAGAAGAATAACAATCCAGAGTTAGGAAACTCCTACCAAGTTCTTATGTGCGTTATCAAAGAAATTTTAATTTACGTTTACAAAATAATTTAAATCAATCTTGTTCTACTAAATATCTTTAATTATTTATGTATCAAAACATTCCATTTTAATGGATATAGCGTCCTTTATTTAATATTTGGAATTATATTTTGGGCATAAATATTTAATTTATGCAAACTAATAACATAAATCTGTCGTTATTTATCAAATAAAGAGCTTTTATATGACTATTTCGGCGGTGTTCACTATGTTTTGTTTCGATACATTTAAATTAATTATCACTAGCATATGAAAAACAAAGGGATAATTGAAACGTATAAATATTCATTTAATCATTACTTTGTCATCATTACTATCACTACTTTAGGTTTAACTTGTTAATTAAGCAATATTTACAAAACGTCACCTACATGGCATACTATAAAACTTTTTTTTGTACTAAAAGTAATCACCTAATAGGAGATATAGTGACAAGGTATATCGTTGGATTTCTTCTGTGTTTCCTAAACTGACAGGAAACGTCATATCGTGTAAAAGATAGAACATGCGCCCGAATTCTGTCAAGAGGTGTAAAAAGCCAAAACAAAACCGTGCATTGTGCGAAATAATACCCACGTAATACGCCAAAATAACTTTTGTTTAAAAATTCATGAAATATGTAGATTACTGTACGTTTTAAGTTATTATTTTGACACCGCATTCATGAGAAACTTTTAATCAACTTTTTTCAACCACAAAACGCTGGGAATATTTTTATCTGCGAAACTGCCAGCAATTCACGAATAAAAATACGGGACACCGCGTGGCTTTGAGCAAACTTCGGTATCGATAAAAAAAATAGTTGTGACACACAGCGGGGAAATATCGGAATTTAAAATATCGATAACATTTCAGCTGCTGCCGCTGGTTCGTCGCCGTCGATCCTAGAAGCTGCTGGAGTGAAACTGAAGGCTGACTTTACTTTTACTCTAACTGCACCGACACCGAATCGTAACAAATGCGTATGCGTCTTGAACTTCACACATAGGCCTTAAGCGGAGCTGATTTGAGTTGCGCGTGCAGTCGACGTCAAAGTAAAATCAGCCTATAGATCAAATTTTTTTCGTATTACATAAACAATAAAAGTATAACGCCCGAAACCACACGAGTTAAGGACCACATAATAATAATAATAACTCCCACATCGGTATCGGTGACGGTGACCGGTTACGCAGAAGTAATTTTATAGTTCCCAAGTGTAAGCGCAATACACAGGAGTAATCTCTTTTCCTTTACTCTCATAGTCCAGGGGGACGGATGACAGACACGACTGGCGAGAGATCAGGCGCGGGACCGACTTTTTACATGCCCATCCGACGCATGAATCATCTAGTCTACAATAGTCGGACAATCAGGTAATCAGCTTGCATTGTCCTAACCAAACTTGGAAGCAACATGTTTCCAACGCGGGAATCTAACCCACGACCTCCTGGTGAAGAGCCGAGCTCTGTACCACTGCACCAAGTAGGCCATTCCACCAAATAATCCAACATGTACCTGTAAAAATCCTATCAGTCCGCCTGGTACTTACGTGTTAGGTATCTGATAAATATATTGGCCGTATCGTTAACGGGTGGCACTCCAACCACTGTCGTCTGCGTCACATTCTCGTACGGCGGCTGTGTTTCGGTTATCTCTTCGTCTGTTGTAAAAAACACCACGTTTTGTTGGCGGTTGTCGTATTTTTTGTGGCACATTTACACTTTCACTTAATACTAGTTTGCTTAATCTAAATAATCATTACAATTTGCTTATTATCTAAAACGAAAAGGCATATTCTTTCATATTTAGAATAATATTTAATTTAACTTATAATATTGTTTATTGTAAAAAATTAATAAAAAGAATATTTAGAAATTAATTTTTATTAATAAGCAGACTTCCATTTACATTCAACTTTTAATATCAGTAAAATATTTAAACAAAAACCACTCCACAACTTTTTAGGCGGAAACTTTTTAGTGCAATACGACTCCATTACCTACGACTCGGACGCGCCATAAATATCCCCCATTGTTATTGCCGAGGAAAAAATCACGAAATATCTCGCGTATTGATGCAATAAATATCCCGCCATCGATTATACAAAGATTTATCATGGCCCGCTGTCCAGGCCGAGACGGTGCACTATTATTCATACAATTTCATACAAAGAAGCGATAAAACGGGGATAACCTTTGTATGAGATGAAGTGATCTTTGTTGTATTTTTTTTTTCAAAGCGTCTGTGTTATTGTAGCTTTTGTGTTTCTCCACTTATCGCGAGTTATTTTATTTTAGGCAGGAGAAATCGGCCAAGAGCGTGTTAGACTCGCGCAGGAAGGGTTCAAGCAAATATAGACGTTTGTTATTAACTTTAAAGCCGTTTTTGACGTGTCGACAGTGTCAAACCGTATTCAGTCTTATACATATATAATATGTAATGATGTTTATGGAATTAAAGCATTGGTCTCTTAGTAATAATTTTATTACTAACAGAATTGGTCTCTGAAGTTGCTATAACTCCATGGACATCGTAATATGAACAATATTAAACCTAAACAAATAAATAAAGCGTAACGATATTAATATAGCTGAGAAAATATATTAAGACAACACTTATGACATTTGGTGGTGTTATATTAAGTGACCCCTCAAGATTCGTAGGACCCTGGACGTGACTATAATATATTTGATTTCCAACTTCCAGAGGGCACTAGCTTTTATTTTCATCAGCAACTAATAGTAGTGTGTGTTGTATTTTGTCTCTAACCACTCTATATAAGGTGTCCCTAAAATCAACGATAAGCCGAAAACAAGCGATAGAACGATTCATGTTATCCATGTCAAAGTGTAAAGAATCATCATTCTTCAAAGAAGAATCATCTTGCGCTGGTCTCTCAAGTCCTAACACGATAAATATTACTTTCAGATTTTTTCTAATTCATGACTTAGCTAATCGCCTTTCGGCTTATCGTTGATTTTTGGAACAACCTATATTACATAAAACATCACGCTTCCTGCTATCCGTTACAATAGCATACCTCTAAAAGTGCTCTACCAATAATTGATAACAATTTTGCGCTCGATGTTCTACGCGTTATAAAATCTAAAGATTCCGCACAAACTAACTTACCTACTTTGCTGTTGCCTCCACGAGACATTTAGGAACTAGATGACATTTGACTTTTTTCTGATTGATAGCAAACAAATATGAAGATTAATATTTACATACGCAAGTTAAGATTGAATTTGGCATCCAAACAGAAAATACTTTGTATCGTAAAGAATTTCTGTTTGAACGGGCATTTGCATTTAAAACCTTGGGGTAGGTGGATGTTAAACATTATATACAATCTCGTTAGGGCGGCCGCGGTATGAAAATGTATGTAAAACGAATAATGTACCGTATTTATAACTTCCTATGCGCTCTGAATATATCGTTTTTAATGCATAACATTTCGCTATCGCTAAATCCGGTGTATTCTTGTAAAAAATGGAATTTCACGTCAAAATTTCATTGTATTATTTTTAGTTATTGTTACAATTGAAGACATGAATGGATGAAGTGGGTAACTAAAATTTTTACACACATTAGAAAAATTACTTATTTTCCTTCTATTTTCCTAACATATTTTGTGACGTACTTTTTTAAAAATAGTCTAGCTAATGTATATGGTAATACAAAGAACCTAAGTTTTTTATTTTAAATCATTTTTCTGGTCTAAACCTCTCGATTTATGCAAAAAAGGGTGATTTCGAATTGTTGGTTACGCGTTTCTATAACGCATGTCCTAAAATATGCTTGTTGAACCATTAAATATTTGTGTAGTTAAAATTGATCAAACCAAGAAACTATAGTTACGTAATAACAGCGAGTGCAGGGTAACAATAACATTGCAGACAATATTATAGATTACAAGAAGCTATAAGCAAAACAATATGAACCCAATATCTTCCAATTAGCTGCGACTCCAAAGCCAGGACCATAATGAAAGGTTGTGGAGAGGTTGGAAATAAACAAGGAAGTGACAATAGCGGAAAAACAATGCGGACGATACAAAGGCCCTTCGGAAAAAATCTTGGACAATACGGAAAATCGAAAATAGTGCGACTCATCTAACCGTCAAAACGATTACAGACGCAGGGTTAGTTTCTATTGAAACATAACACCGCTTGTTATCTTTAATCATGTCATTGTTATATTAAATATAATACTACCAGACGAGACATATTAATCGCTTGCGCTATCTTGGGCTATCTGTCTCTTATAGCTCATTGTGATACATCGCGACAATTCGTTGCAATGTGACACCAATCTAACTTGAAAATGAAACTAATAGCTTCCAAATCTTGTTTGCTTGGAAAACCAAAATGATCAATATCATTTTAAAACATTGCTTGGTACAACTGAAAAAATATTAAAATTTCTGCATCCCTAGTTCAAAGCCATTTGCAGAGATATTCAATTTTAATTTATCGAGATTTTTTCGTAGACTACTCTAGATGCTGAAGATTGCGTTTAATTTGCGTAATGCTTGTGCAAATAAGAGTAAAATAAATAACTGAAAATATTCTAGTATAGCAACAAAGTCCTCAAATCTAAACACCTAGCTCATTACAAACATTAGTTGTATCTGAGTAACGTAAATCATGAAGGCCACTCAGACATTGGAATCTTTGAAGAATCGCTTTATTTGAAGAAAACGTTTCATATAGACTCTAACAACACTTAGAGCGTATTAATAAGGGATTCTTTGATCTGTATTTATTCACATTCCACATCCAATGAACTAAGAATATGAAGGGAGGTTAGGTCGAGAAAGTAAAGATGAAAATTTACATGAAATGTTCTGTGTAAGATTAACCTTACTAATACTTATCGAGCTTAATTCTTGTGTGTCGTTAATTTTTTATAGAATTCAAGCAAAATTTTCCACAAAAGTAAGTTACTCAGTAGCATGCATCTTAAGAGCATGCTTTTGAACGCATCCTCAAAAGCGGGCCATTAAAAACGCGAGAGTTTTTCATCCATACTCCCGGGGATTTTTTCGGAAATTTTGCGAAAAAAGCCAACATAAGAGTTTCCGTACATAAGAGAGATTGGCGCCATAAATCCAGGGCATCGTATGAAACTAATAGAGCCTTCCTCGGGGGCCATTAAGCACGAGCTATGGCCTTCATTCGAGTCAATTTCCGGAGATGATCGACAATGTAAAGAATTTTATATTCTTCCCCCCGACCTTAATGGTCCCCTATTTCAATACTGTGAGTGCCGCGCGCGAGAACTGACGCGAAAATAATACCTCACGGAATATATATGGAAAGTGTCAAAACGGTAGGTCGATTTTTCTATTATGGGCGTTTAGATCAAGCATCAAAGAAAATAGCGGACCCTTAATTTGGTTTTCGAGTCAGCACAAGAACGGACGTTCAAGAATTATGAAATAATTTATTTATTCACTCTTCGATCAGATATTACTAAGATCCACATATCCCTTCAAAATTTAAATAAAATAATGCTACCAAGTCCAACACAAAACAACTTAAATCAAAACCTAGTGAAGTGAAAAATGAAACTTAATTTAATGAGTTAAAGCTCATAATCATACAAAAGGTAAATCACGGTCTCGGAGCGACTAGGAGCAGAATAGCGCTTAATAAGCGCGGTTGCCGGTGCCACTTTTCTAGACTTTGGCAATTGTGAATCTTCGTAATATTTGATCGGAATTAGTACTTTTCTTTATTTTATTGACGATTTTAAATCCAAATTATTGTCAACCTCTTCATGATGTTATAGGTGTAATTTTTAGTACCCATTAAACGTCTCTAAGTGCATCGGTAAATGACATTTGACGGTAAGCTTTAATGACCACTATACCATTTTAACCTCGCATAAAATAAGCATTTCGTATGAAAACCTCTCCCAACTCAAACAAAAAAAACAAAGCGCAGTGGGGGATTAACGAAATTAAAACAACGAACAACACCTCGTACAGAGAGTGCACTTTGATGGAAATATTAAAATATTTTATGGTTCCGGGCGCGGCGTGACGCGAGCGAACTAAATGACAACTCGCTGCCGTAACTAAAGCCACTCCGTCACAACTCACGGCGCCTGCCGCCGTCAAAACAGATCCGAAACGCCGTATAAATACTCCACTATTTCGTCAACTTGTTCATGTGTTGTATTTATTACGTCAACGTGTTCATTGTGTAGTAAGCTATCTAGGTAAGCTATCATCCTATGGCCAACCCAGATTTAAAAAAATGCTAATTATATTAACTCTTGTATCGTTATAACTAATGATGCCGATAATTAAGAGAGTTACCTAGATCATTTTATTTATAAAATTAGCTCTATCATAACAAATTCAAATTTGTTATTATCAACATTATCACAAAAGGGCGATAAAAGTAAAATTGACTATACGAGTTATTAAGAAAAAACTGTTTTCACGGCGATTCCGCGTTGCTCTGTTTTACCTGGCATATGGATAACGGCCTTAAGTGTAAAGAGAAAAAGACAACGTCTAATTTTTTGCTTTTTCGCCCTTTTAATATAATTTCGATGTAGAGACAAAGTTGTTTTCCCTAATTTTTCATCATAATTTGTAGTTTCCGACAATTTAGTTAATAATAACTAAAGTTTGAACTAAAAAAATTAGTTCGTTGACACTTAACAATGCACCGCTGACGTGAACAATACAATCTTGAAATGTGTCTTCTCTACACGAATATCTACTCTATGCGCTCTCGCTTCGCCAATAAAGAATTTTATGTTTATTTTCATAAGTGCATTGTGATGGGTGATACCAACACCTATTACATATTCGTTATGCGCTCATCCTTTTAGAATTTCCAGAATACGTTAGCTCGAGCGACATAAAAATGCATTATTTTCACCATCCCCTTGTTCGTATGCAGGACAATATATAAGAATATATTTAGCTTTATAATAGCTCTTCTATTTTCTTCTTTAATAGGTTAAAAAATCTATAGCATGAATTCAAATTTAATGTAATATGTTTATTTTACCTCATAATTAAAATCGATGTCTTACTGCCTCAACCTCTTATTTTAAAAATGGCTATACTTTACTAGGCAAAGAAACTAATTATATTTTTTTTCTTACTAATTGTACATAACTAGATATAATGTTATTTAATAGGTAACAATTTACTTATCAAATAACCTCATATCCAGTTTTGTACAATTACTAAGAATAAAAATATAATTAGTTTTTTATGTCTCCTAAAAATGTTGTCATTTTTAAGATACGAGGTTGAGGCAGTAAGGCATCGATATATAATATACATAACTTCAGAATATCACAGCTCATTATAGGTTGAACAGGTATTAAACCGATTATATTAAATTTTTGAAGTAACGATGAAATAAATTGTGGAATAGTTTTATAACTCGTTATAATTAACAAAAATGTACTTCTAGTATTTTTATTATAAATTTCCATTATACAAATATTAGTACTGAAAAAGAGATTTTATATAGCAAGAATATGCTTTTCCTCACAATCATTATGAAAAATTCTCACTATTTAAACCTATTCTGCTCTTTGACACCAAAAATATACAATATTTTAATATTGTCTATGGTCCAATTCAAAAGAAAAGATATACAATTTCATGTAAGATCCCAAAATAATAATAAATGTATCTTGTCTCGTGATTGGAACATAGAACAAGGTATGGTAAGTATAAGGTTTTAATACTTATAACTACTATAATAAATATTATATTTATAATTATTTCACATAATAGTCTTTAAAGCTAATATTATGTAATTAATATCTAATTGTACAAAAACTGACGATATTGGCACATCCTTATAAAAATATTGTTAGCATTTTTTTTTGGAAACAAGCATTATACCAATTTGAAATATCGCATTCAATAGTGCAGTAGTAAAATTAGTAGATAAGAAATTATGAACTTAATATCACATTCGAAATTTAATATCAAATGTACTAACTCGCCCCTCGGTCTCTAGCTCTCAGATATTGTCACGATATCACTCGATATTGCCAAACAAAAAAATGGAACGCTAAGCAAAAAGAATAATAAAAAATATTGCACGTGAAAGCTCTGGCTGACAACTCAGGAGTGGGGCTTTGGGCTTATCCCGATATTCTCGACAAATTGACAGATATTTTTATGTCGCATATTTTTTAAAACAAACGCACTTGATTCAAACAGGAATTCTGTGTTCCTTTGTCGCGTCAACCCAAACCTAGCCTGATCCAATTGCTGAAAACCTCTTCGGATGGGCTATCCACAACTTATTTGATAGATAATGTATAGAGAATCTGTCAAAAAGTTGTGGATAGTCTATCCGACACTTATCAGTAAACGGTGAAACAGTCCCTAAGTCTGTCAATCGCAATCTCGCAAAAAAATCTGTAATATCGCAAAAAATCAGAACGATGTGTTGCAATTTGAGCTACCGACACGAGTAGAAACGAAACCTTTTTACGTTACACACTTCATTTACAACTTTGAGAAAGCAAACGAATAAAATTCACAAAACATACACGCGAAAAACTGCATATTAAATAAAAATATTAAAAAGTTCATTTTAGCGTAAGTAACAGGAACAAAGATGAGCAGAAATCAACAGCTGCGCCGGCTGCCGGGAGCCTGTCAGTTAACTGTTAAGTAACAGTTAAAAAACAGTAAAAGTTTGGCGAAACAATTACTGCTCGTATCGCTCAGCCTTTAACATTTACTCTTCATATCTATACATTCGCTTTGAGCTCAATAGCAAATACACTTATGCTTTTTTGTCTGATCTTGTATTATAATTAATTTTGAGAACCTATTTAATAAGACAGGTTTTCATTTAAATAATAAGGTTTACTTATTTTATACACTTTTAACGATGATGGATAAAACTCCTATCAAAAATGTAAAGAACCAATAATATTTCAGCTTTATTAATTACTAGCTGTGCCGCGCGGTGCTATCTGCGTAAAAAGTAGCCTATATGTGAATCCGGAAATCCAACTAGCTTCATGTCAAATTTTATCTAAGTCGGCCCAGCCGTTTAAGTGTGAAAAAGTAACAAAGATATATACTCATAAACTCAAAAACTTTTGCATTATATAATATTACTAGGATCTAGGTAGGAATTATAAGCAAATTAGTATTTACTTATATTTCCTACCTAGTTGTAGTATGTTATACAGCTCAAAACTCTCAGGATTTACTGATTTTGTTGTCAATTTATCTTATTGCATTTTCAAAATGGCCGTCCTGTCTGCGAATGTCGCGAGAGTCGTGACGCGCGAACAACCGGCCGTCCGCGCCGTCACGCCATCCGCCCCACTGATACATTGTCTTTGCCTTTTATAAATAAATATTTTTTTAAAAAAATAAATAAAATATTTTCCTTTCTTTTTTTTTGTTTGGGTGTCGACAATTGTGAATCAAGACAATCTATTTCATTTCAATTGCATAAGAGTTCTCACTTTATACTAACAAGTGTCTTACTCCCTAAACGATCGTTAACCGTTTTGTGATAATTTGACATACATAAACTTTCAATCTGTGCCGACAGCATCAAAAACGACTTACTCTAACGAGAAAATATTCTCTTTGTATTCGCCTGCGGAATCCTAAAATATGATATATTCCCACAACGTAACACACCATTATATTCAAATATGTGAACGTCTCCATATATTTACACGGAAAAGAAAGTCGCGACAAGATTTTCTGCTTACCATAAACAATATTTTTACGACGAACAAACTTTATTCGCACACAACAGTCGTGCACGAAAGTGCATCGCGACACTTTTTGTGTCCTGAAGCTATTACAATGGCACGATATAAATTTGAATATTTTCCACTGAATTCTAAGACTGCGGTGTATAAAATAACCTGTATCTTATTTTCATTCACAAACCTAGCATCTTCAATGTATAATGGGGAAAATTTAAAGGGAGCTAGTTGACGGACCTACGTCATTTGGTCGGAATATGTAAATTCCATATTAGTCGCGATCTGTCAGATACGTTTGACATAATCCGGACAAATCTGTACCTCTTTCAACTTCTCAGATTGTACATTGGTAAAAACGCAACTTAAAAAAATGGCGTCAAATGGAAACGAAACTACTAATAAGTGGAGAGTTTTTCATAAATTTTTGCATCCTTGTACGTTATTTCAGCAACAGAGCGCAGCTACGCGCGATGCAGTAAATGCAAACACCTTTTCATAACGACTGTACATCTCGGGGTACCCTGAGTGTTACATACAGCGAACACGTATAATGCCCGACGTGTTGACTTTACACACGCTGTATAATAACTTTATAACAAACATCGTAAAACGGGGAAGTGACTAAATACTAATTAATTCGTTCATTATGTTATTGACGTAACGATTATATCTAAATACGTTGTGATTCACAAGATTATGAATATACTGCATAATTTTGACTTGATTAATTTACCACTGTATGACACAGGCTACAGGTTTCATTTTCCTCGGCACTATTAAAAGCGGCGACAAAATATGAACCGTATAGCCTATGTCATAAAGTGGCATTTTAAATGTTCAAAATAACCTCGTTGATCGTGACGGCCCGCAGTATACAAACGACCTAAGTATGGATTTTAAGTAACGATGTCATAACTACCTACACATGAATATTTCAGAAATATTTGATCCAGTGCTTCATTAAAAAAAAACTGCCATCAGTTTATCAAAAACACACGAAATTGGAGGGTAGCCGGGGAAAATTCGCGAAACTCCCGAAAGCTAGTAATTATTCGAAATCCGAAACAACCGACGTGTGCGACATTGTATACGATTTCCGACTTAACATCGACAATAACTGTGATCGGTAAAATCCTACGACTAGTTTCGTTTGTTTGTTGGAGAGTTATACATCGTTGGACTTAATTTCATCAAATGAGTTTTGGTTTTAGCTTCCAAACAAGATAAAGTCCTATGTTTGGTTTTTATTAAAGACAATAGAGACTTTATAGGTTTCAATTTCATATATTTCTTATACATTATCATATATTTCTTATATATTTTGAAATGTTCCGTCGTTGGTGGTTTTTTGTCTAAAATATTCGACTATAGTACTAAAGGCTAAAAGCATAAATAAATTACGTTTGATAATATTTTTGTCTGCGAGTGAAAGACAAACAATTATGGGCTATAATAAAACGTGGAAATTGTTCACGGAAAAACTTTAATTTATAGAATGACAACTTGACAGCAGAAGCAATATAAAATGAAAACTATAAAACTCCAAAAAGTTTATACAAACATCACAACCTCACACTTAAAAAAGAACTACAATAATATATACAAAAAATACTAAATCTAAGCAATTAATTAAAACGTACTTATAGATTAATAGCCAAACTCCCGATACGTCAAGTGGTTTGAGGTATGCATTGATGGATCACTATGTCGGTCAGTTTGGGTTTCATAGAGAGCCGTAACAAGAATCACGAGCGCTTATTAAAAATATAAATTGCCGCCAGCAGGTGCCGTTTCATAAAAAAAAAAAAACTTTCCAAACTCAAAATAACGTCAGCATTAAAATGATCTCCGCTCCATATGGGGGAGAGCGGGCACATTCGAACCTCCAACTTTGACACCTTATTGGCTTCATGCAATATGCATGGTAATATCCCTCGACGAAAACAGTGCGGGCCCGCTCCCGGTAATTGGTGAAATCTACCCCCGAGCCCGGCTCCAAAACATAACTGATAAAATTGGCCCTTTCTGATCCTCGCCGCCCAGAGTTACTGAAGTGTGTGAGATTCTGCAATTGATTAAGACGACTTATAAATATGTACATTTTGAAATTTTTTAGTTACGCTATGACTCGAGACAAGTAAATCGATTCGACTAATTTTAGACTAGAAATATTCGTGGAAGTCCAGGGTTGTTTTTTTTTACTAAAAGGAAAGTTATCGAGTTACAAAAAAGGATCTTTTACGTTCGCCCTGATAAGATACGGGGAATTTTTTCTTATATTTTTATTATAATTGATGCATACATTGTGTTTACAGTTAACCAAAACAGATTAAAAGAGTAAAACTTGCTAGCATATCCTGGGCATAACGAACCAATATAAATGAAGCTAGTTCAGCATTAAATATTTTATAAGCAACATTATATCCTTTGACTCAATACAAGCGTAACAACTAACAACAAAAAGTCATATCACAATATGTAAGTTACCCGTATCCGATACAGGCAATAACTAAGAAAACGCTGAAAGTTCCTCCGTACTGCATCACACTTTGCGGGGTTTATGTACTTAGCTGATGGGTACATTATGACGGGACCACCTGGTGCCTGCGAGGTGTTTGCGCCGGAATCTAATTACGTCACTACACACACACACACACATACGCCGACACACGGAGATGTATCATACTTCATCATGTCTCATTTGTTTTAATCGCCAGGCGCCGAGGTTTGTTCACCGATACGTGGAGCTAGTTGTAATAGTGGTATTATATAATTTAACAAACTAGCTTTTGCTTTGGATTCGTTCATATTAAGGAGATATACAATAAAACACATACATGTGTTTTATTGTATATCTGCATATACATGCAGAGTGTGTGTAAGAGTTTTGTTATATCCATGTTAACTAAATAAAAGTATTCAGTTTTTATGATTGTAATGTGAAATCACCATTTCGAATAATGGCCACGATTTCGAATAATGCCATTATCGTATAAAATAACAATATTATTATTTTCATGTCCTGAATGTTGTATTTTGAAGTGTCTACTTATTTAGAAAACGATAATTGAGAACACGTGTGTAATACACCTGAATGTAAAATAATGTTATTACTTCAACAATGAAAACAATATAAAAATTCCTCGCAATCCAACACCGTCCATAGATCATTTTATCAAACCGCGCGTCGAGCGCTGTAAAATATTATAGCGTAATAAAATTAGCATTAATTTATTACGGAGTCCTTCCCATTTTACAAATTCCGTTCTAATTAACTTGTATTATTTGTAATAGTATCCCTTTGAAAATATTCTTTCGCTTTTTATTGGAATAAAAAAAAAGTAATGGCGCTGAAAATGGAGTCACCGTCAATTAATATTCAGCGGTTAGCGACCACGTCTAATGAAATTACCACAACAAAGCGCCGCCGGCGCTGCAGGGGATTGTTGTGCAAATATAAACATCGATTCCGCCGATAAAATGGGAGAAAACCGAAAAGAAAATCCAAAAAGTTTACATAAAGGCGTTTCATTTAAGCCGATAGCGATGAGATTATGTGAGGTTATATTTTAACGACGTCCATGAATATCTTATGCCTTTTATGAGACTAACTAACGTGTCTGGCGGTGTTACTGAGGTCAGCCACTTATTTGAAATAAAAAGTTTTGATAGACCGCTGAGTGATACAACATGATCTGAAACCCGTTATGAAATCGGACAAAACAAGTTCTTTTACCACGCATCAATACAATATAATACTGGAAATAATAATTTGCTATCTAGACAAAGGTTAGACATTTCTGCGTGCAAATTTTTTTAAAGTGATATTTAGGGGCAAGCGAACAGACAGGGTTACCTGATGGAAAGCAACTGCCGCGGCACACGTGCGATCCGAAGAGTCGCAAGTGGGTTGCCGGTCTTTATGAGGGAATGATAAATGGAAATAAGAATAGAGAATTACGAAAGTTGGACCACCTGTACTCCACTGAACGAAGCAAAGCTTTTCACGCCAGTTGTCTGTGAGGCTGTGGTATAACTCCGGTCGAGCCGGTCCATTGGTGCCGAAGCATGGCTCTACCTCAGCAAAGATATTATGCACACATAAACATACTGATACATCTCATAATTTAATATGACAAACTCGGTATCAGAATTCTAAATAGATTAATATTTATAGCGTCCCTGATGTAGTTGATAAAATTGGTCGTTTATTTTTGTGATCGCTGTTAGCTTCATAAAAAATATTTCGGATATTTTAGCGTTTCATTTGCATTTTATATTTTTAGATAACGAAACAAATGCAATTTGCATTTATTTTGGATTATTACATTTTATGAAAACAGAATCATTAAATGTGTCCTCGACGACCCTATAAATACATTTGAAGCACAGACGAGCGTATTTATGTTTAATTGTCCATGTTAGTTCATTGTGCATACAGAGCACTGCTGTGTAATCACGGTTACCCATCCTAGCCCAACATAAGGACATACCCTCTTTTAGCGTTGCCCGTACTCAGTTAAAAAGGGTCCGTAATAAGGACAATAGGCTCAATTTGATCAGCTGAGCCCATCCAATATACAAATTGAAAGAACAAAACGATTGAAGACAATCGTCTTTATCAGGGGTGGTAGGTACTAGTGAGTATATAAATTACGCGCCGGCCAGCGAGTATGCGCTCAAAAGGCACATTCAAATATTCGGACTCGACCGAATATCGCCGTCCTGCTCTTACAACGCAATTTCTCGTTAGTAAGAGTAGGACGAAGCGTCACGATTCGTACGTTTGAGTCCCTAAACGATTTGGAGTACTCAGGAAATATACCGGAAGGAATGGAGTGGAATATACAATTGAATTCTTACCGAAGCCGTCTTCAGTCACCGTAGAAAATAAAGTATCCCCTTTCGGATCGGATTCGAATCACGCGCACTTTTAATTCGCGTAAGTAAATTAAAACGCGGCCAGTAGGAATCAGTTTGAATACAAATGGTAAATCGGAGACGGTTTCAATTCTATTCCCCCCCCCTCTCTCCTTTCCACCGGTTCATTACAACCCGCCGGCCCCTCCAAACTTATTTGCACGTCGTTTTTAATTTATTTACACGAGAAAAGGAAATTTTCTTTTGTAACAGACTTTCTTATTAGATTTCTTCATCTTAACAGAGTATCGACTATTGTGACACGATTTTGTATTTTTGTCCAAGAAAATGTTTCAGAGAAGAAGTTATGATCTACCTACGCCGGTCCGGTAGCGTCAAACTAAGCTTGGGTATCGACTTAACTTCGAACCTATTACTTATATAAAGCTTACTAATGTTAATCGTCATGTGTATTGGTACTTGTACAATGATTACAAAGAATGTATGGGTACATTAAATAGAATAATAAATAAAATGAAGGCAAATGAAGAAATATAAATATTTGTGGCCTTTGGCGATTCGCGGAAAAATTACATGAAACATATCCGTGAACCACCAAAAGTCACAAAGGACACGATACCGGGTACTTCACTTTAAAACATTAAGGTGATAATTAGCGCGTGCATTCCGTTATTAATTAAACCGCGGCTACACTTGATTAAGCACAAAACAAGATGGCGATCCGCTTGACCTACTGACTACGAAGACGCTTCACAACTATTTTACTTTGCTACGGACACTGACGCTTTAAGATGATTAGGACAAATCTTTCCGTAGCTCTGAGACACAGAAAAACATTAAACTGACTACATATCACATTGACCTTTATAATATTACATACGAATTTTCGTTTCCACGAGGCCATTAACTAAATAAATAAAAGGTCGCGTGAAAAAACCAACTAACGCACCACGAAACTATACGAATTGTGTAAAAGAAGTACTTTTGGTGTTAAATAGACATGCTTTATGCTTTATTATCCGTATGCACGCCGGGGCTGCGTTAAATTCACCGCATTTAGAGTAATTACGGCTTGAATGAAATTATTTGTTAAAAAGTGTTGTGAATAAACTTTGCTGTTTGTGTTGACTCAACGTCCATTCACAGTCATTTTACCTCGGAGTTTATAGCAGATAGTTTTCAAACTACTCAACCCGACGCACGCACACATGATATGATAGAAGTAATAATTATCGAAAAGTGCAAAAGTAGCAATATCTATTCTGAAACTAAAACTTTCTATTATGTTAGAGTACAGACAAAGTTATTAAAAATTAAAAGCATGGCCGCCGTGTGCATATGCATATATTGTGTCCTACCAAAAAAATACACATGTGAAAAAAAACAGGCCAAGTCTCAATTCAGCTGCTTGTTTATATCTAAGAAGTAAAGAAATCTAGACAAAGGCGTTCCAAGTCAAAGGTTTCTTATTGCGATTTGTTTATTATCATAGTTAATGTTATATTGCTGGCCTTTGACTATACTTAATTCGTAAGTGGTTAAGAGACTGTATGATGGGGGAAATTGAAAACGAGCCAATTGACTGACCCACGTCATTTGGTCGCAATATGTCATTTTCATGTATGTCGTGCTCTGTCGGTCGAGTTTGACATAACCCGACCAAATTACTAAGATCCACGATCTGTATCTGTTTCAACTTCTCTCATTGTACATATTTACGTCCAATTTAGAAATGTTGACCGGATAAGGGTGTACTGTAAAAAGCTTCGGAATCATTTTGCGATCATCAACTGGTGATTTGTGAAACGGAATACAACCTGAAACTCTTATATATAATATGTTCCATCGACCACCAGACGACCCTGAAACAGCACCCCGAGCGCACGTCCACACAACATACTCTAAAACAATTAATTCTCAGCTGAACGTTTATTTCCATCTGAATAGAATCCGAAACAGTCGGTGTATTGCTGACCCATAAGCCGAGAGGATTCCAGCAGGCCATAACTCACAATCGGGATTTAGGGGGTTTGTCGCAGGCCATTACCTTGCATTTACATTTTATTTACCACAAGCCGTTTGAATCTATATTTTTTAACTGGGATCTTGTCGTGACCGCAACAAATCGTTATATTTTTGATGTGGAAATGGCAAGATACTCTACTCTGAAACGGGACATTCAAATATTCGGACATGACAGAACGTTGCCGTTCTACTCTAACGCTGTCATTTCAGCCATGTTAGATTAGAACGCAGCAGAATTTTTCCGTTTGAATCTCAAACGATTTTAGAGTAAGGGTTTAAGGGGGCAAATTAAAAAAAAATATATAACATCGTCTTTGTCTCTTCACACTTACGACTGTCATTCATATGCCAGGTGAAACAGAACGACGCGAAATCGCCGCGAAAACTGTTTTTTCTTAATAAATCGATAAATATACAAAATAAAAAAAATAATTTTACAGGAACTCGATAACAGAATTTTGTACCGTGTGTTAAAATACTGAGTCCGTCGAATGCGTCGTTTTGCGTAACGAAGAAATATGGGTGAAAATTAGAGGCTTTGTGATTTTTTTATCGAAAAAAATTTAAGCTATTGTGTTTTTGTGACTACAGAACCTCACAAATATAATGTAGTATCTATGTTAAAAAAATGAAACGATTCGTACCTTATTATCAAGTATAAAACGGAATTATGCGATAGTCAATTTTGATTTTATCGCCCTCTTAACAATAGTGAACCACCAACATTGGGGTCACCCACGCGTTACAAGAAAGCACAGTGAGGAGCTGCAAGTCATGTCAAAATTAAGTGCGTATTTTTATTTATTTTAAAATAAAGTAAAAATCACGACAGTGTTATAAAGTGTAGTTTCGCATGAGGCATAAATAATAACTGGAATCGGCTCTTTTTTCTCGTTACTTGAAAATTAGACGTCAAAAATAGTTTACCCTCTAATTGAAGTAAAAGAAAGTGATTAATTTTATATTAATTTTGTAAAAAAACACAGAATTTTATAGTCCTCTAGACGCTGTAAGCATATTCGTCGAGGAGTTTGTTATTTTACGTTATGTCATTGTGCTTTTTACGTTTGAGGTCATTAGAGTTTTTAATTAAAACCATTTTTTATCCCCCCGAGTCCGTCAGAGGTTAAATAAGTAATAAAGCCTTGACGACAGTTTGTCTCTTTACACTGAATAAGAGTATTAAAAAAATAAATCTATTTTAAAATAAAAATTTAAAACTATATATTAATAAGCGAGCGGAAAACTTTGTACCCCTTTACCCCTTTTTACGAAAGACACGTAGATGTAAAAGCATGAAAATCCTCAAAAAATAATTAAATAAATAAATATATATATAGATCATCTCTCTGACTTTACACCGTTTGTCCACCAACACCGTCAACCGAGAACGAGATTATTTCGGCCCGATAAAATGCAACTTTATGATTTACTCTGTTTCATTTTCTACCGACATTGCTCTATTGTCAATGTCGTCGCCGTCGATAAAGGCGTAGAGGAAAATGAAACCTGTAGTGTAGAATGTGGTGCTGGTGGATACGTTTATCCACCAACACCGTCATAGCCTTAATCCAGTAACGTCAGTCACTCCAATAGGGGACTCAGATGTACATTACATAGACTAACAAAAGTGGCGACGCAGGTGCCAGGCAGAACACTTTGTCGGAACTATCGATTCTCCAAAGAGGTTTTATATACGCTCGCCGTAATGCGAAGTTGATTTATCTTCGATGTACATCTCTCAAGTTGAACCTAGCAAAAACCTTCCAGATTTAAAAATTATATAGATATTACGCTATTATAGCGGAGAAAAAGATTATGATCATTTATCAGACCCTAAACACGATTATTCCAATATAAGTTTTTGTAAAAACTAAAGTTCTGCTCTTATGGAGATTGTTAGGAAAAAGTGTTGTTAATTATGAATTAATTACAATATAGGTAATTCAAAGTATTATTCACTTGCTATAATGAAATCGGACTCTGAATACTCGATGGAGGGGCAAAATCCTGTTTTTCATATATTATTATATGGTATTTTGATACATCTTTTATAGAAATATAATTTTTTTAGATTAATAATATATTGCAATGTCTTACATAAAATCAAAAGCAACGTAATAATACTCATGACCAATTATCAAAATCATTAAATCCAATTGAGTCCAGTGTTTTACTCGAAAACATAAGACGGTGTGAGAAGAATGTTGCTAGTCGAAATAAATGCAAAGTTCAACTTATAGTAGCCAGACTACAAATAAAGCTACATAATTTTTTCAGTGTCGCACTTTATTGCCAATTTTTATTAAAGTCAGTCTAGAACTTTTTCATCCAGCAATACTATTGTTGTATAAAACTATAATATACAAAGAGTAGTGCTCACTTGATTGTAACAACCAAAGGACTAGAATTACAGATGAAATCCGCAGCAAAACAAGAATATTTTCCCTCATATACCAACAACAGTTCTAAGAAATCCACGAACGTTAGTTTATTCGAATCCTCTCGTGATTCCGGGAAGTTGCAGTCGGCATAGCTGGAAATATGTAATTGAATATCTATACTAAGGTTATAAATGCGAAAGTCTGTTTGTCTATCTGCTACCTTTTCACAAAAACCAAACCACTGTACTGATTTTGATGAAATTCAGCATGAAATTTTGAGTCCCGAGGAAGGACACTGGATACTTTTATTCCGGAAAATGTATGGCTCCTGCACGAGAAACGAGTTTGGACGGAGTTGCGGCCATCAACTAGTTATATTATATAGAACTCACGAATCAACTTCCACGGTTTTGCATTCGTTGGAAAGGCTCCGTGAATAAAGTTATTACGCGGACGGAGTCGCAGGCAACAGCTAGTTAGGTATAAATTTTACAACCCATAATTGGATCAGCGACAGGAAAGTTCATCTTCCAAAGCAATTTCAATATCTGAACTCACAAGTATTAAAACACGTGAAAAGAACACAAGGGTCTCATATTCACGTACATAATAGACCTCCCCATACACAAGCGATTGAGCTACGGAATATTTGTAAAGTTAATATTTGTAAAGGAGCAATCTCATTCCACGGAATCGATCATTCAAAGAATCTGCACAAGTCGATAAGACACAGTCTAATGTGTGTACACGCTCCACTAGATATGGGGCTTCATCGACCTCACACAAAATATAATACACCCGGAGTCTTCACATTTTAATCAAAGGCTCCATCTCAAAAACACATTTCTCATTATGAATGTACGATATCGGTAATAATGAAACCTTTTTAATACAATACGGACACGGAGCCTATTGAAACATACGTGTGTACGGCTTTTATCGTAATTAAATTTTGTGAAGAGAATTCGGGATAACTCCCGACGAGAGTGTTCCACGAAACAGGTATCAGGAGTCCTTTCTTTATACTTTCCGTCAAATATTATAAAGATTCACAGTTTCCGTCTAAAAAGTGGCACCGGCAACCGCGCTTATTAAGCGCTATTCTGCTCCTAGTCGCTCCGAGACCTTGATTTTAACTTTTGTACGATTGTGAGCTTTAACTCATTAAGTTAAGTTTTATTTTCAATACACTTGATTTAAATTTAAGTTGTTTTGTTTTAGATAGACTTGGTGCCATTATTTTATTCTATTTTATAGGGATGTGTGCATCTTATATTAATATTTGATCTAAGTTTTATATTACCAAAAATTGTCATATCCTTTACAACTTTTATATACTATACGTCCACACACATTACGTCCACGAGGTCTTACGCATAAAATGAATTGTATATTTTTTCACTATAAAAAGCAGCCTATATCCTACTTCGAGGTCCGATCTACATCATCAGTACCGAGCAAAGTCATTTCAAAATTCAGATACAGCGTAATCTACCCAATGTCGGACAAATCTATACATATAATAAAATATTAAAAATTGCGTGTCTGTACAATTAATATTTTTACAAACTAATCAATGTCCCCCACGCTTAGGAACAGTAACAGAACACAAATCGACAAAAAGTTGTCTGTTTATCTGTTTGTCTGTTTGTATGCACTAATCTCTGGAACTGCTGTACAGATTCTAATAAATCTTTTTTATTAAATAGCTATTAAGTCTAGGCAACACATAGGATACTTTTTTTTGCCGGGAAAAAGTACGGTTCCCGTTATATACAAAATTTCGCACAACGAAATTGCGGACATCAACTAGTAGTACATATGCGTTAATTTCAAAAAAGTGAGTAAACTGTTATCAACTGGCGCGTAGGTGAACCTAGCACTATATCTACGTGTATTCAATCTCTGTCGAATTATTCCAGTATCGGTCTATAACACGAATTACCCTAACCGTAGGTGAAATCGGAGACCCCCTACGAGTGAGTTTCTCCTAAACGCGAAACAACACCGTAGGTAAACTGACAGGTACAAATTCTCGTAACATAGAATATTGCTCGTACACAATCGTATGTAGTTGATTAGAAACCTTACTAACTAATCATGTATAAAATCACGCAAGCTAGGAGCGTGGCCACACTGCTTCAGTGCGTTGCGTCGTCCTTAATATTATATGCTGCTGCCTTTTAGGGGTAAACGTCAAAACTTTGCGTCTAATAACGTAAACGGTCATTGTGGCACCCATCCTAACCACTAATATAAAAGATTTAAAGGTATGTCTGGTTCTTCAGAGCGAACATAAAAAGGTATGTAGAAACCTCTTTACGAATAAACCGAAATATAATAATGAGATATTGAGCCCCGAAAAATTATAGGTTTTTTAGTTTAAGGAAAGGTTTCAAAAACGATTTTCACTACAAGAAACTTACAGACAATTTTTTTTGTCCTAAGCAAGCTGTGTGTAGAATGTAGCAGCGTTGCCTCTGCGGCACCGCAAAGTAGTGGTACAATATGGCCATACCCTAAGTAAGTAGGAGTTAATTTGATTTGGCGTAATCCACGCTGTAATCAGTCATGAATGGAGCCACGTGGAACAAGTCTGTACACAGCTTATTCTAGTCATTATAAAGTTACTAGTATTAAGCCTTCTATGGTGAAAATCGAGGAACGGGATACAAAAAAAAACTAAAATTGACAACGACATCTAATATAAATAAACTGAAATGTATAGTTTTCTGGCACTCTTCAGAGTGTTTTGCTGCTTTTCATTTTATCCTGACCCTGAATTATTTACCTTCTTTACTACATAAGTTCAGAACCAATACAAACAAATTTAAATCGCGAAAAATATTTTCATAAGAACACTCCTCGGGCCACTCAATGTCTATTGTTGTTATATTCGTAGGTGCATGAAAGTTCCCGTTCACCATATATAAAGGCTCTCGATCAAGTTTGTTCACAAGTTTTAATGTAAGCCTCGCCCTCGATATGAATGAAAATGTCGATCTTTTTTTTCAGGGGTTACGTTCTAGCCGATCAACATTTATCAGACATATTTTTAGCGTTTACTTTACAGTTATAAATATTATAAAATTTAAAATTTTTTATACGTAATTGATTGTATTGTAGGTTCTTGGTGGAAATTTATGTTCAACACTAATAAAACTCACTTGTTACTTGCACTGTTGCCACTATATTTACTGTTTGTTATTTATAATTTATAACAATTTTATAAACAATACACGACCGGTTTCGAAATACACCTGAAGATGATGTATTTC
>JAOTAV010003858.1:0-31736 GCA_026546445.1 Cyclargus thomasi | reverse complement strand
AAATTTTATTTAATACTTTTTAGTTTGTTTTGTACTATTTTAGTTTTTTCCTTTGGAAGTCGGTTTAAATTTTTTTTTAATTTTAAATTGGTATACCGTTATGCAGCTGTACATAAATAGCAAGGATCGTTGACCGTTTATTACGATTAGCATGCAAATTGCAAGCATTTATACAAACGTACATACTCTACTTTGTTAATGAGTTGAGTAATGGCGATTATAAACGATGATAGGCGAGCAGATCTTCTCTGCACGATCATGTTCGCGTGTCATCGTTTGTAATCATCGATTATTAAGAGGAGTCATTAATCTATAATGATTTACTTTACCAATATTGCTGTACCGTATTTTACATTTTTGTTTATTGATTTTCAAGAACTTGGGAGACTCGCATTGTCAAAGTATTTACAGGAAGCGATTTAAAAATCTCGTTCTTATTTACTGATCTCAATGTTCCTTCGGCTAATATAATCATGTGTAGTATCTTGCCTAATAAAAGTTCATTTTCATTTACTTCCCGCGGGATATTACCAGGTAAATAGTTAATTATATTAATTAGTTATGATCGATACAAACATCAAAGACGCCTTTATGAATGTTTTGCAGAATCACAAAGTTTTAGGTTGACGTCAGTCTTCACGTCTTATACTCAGTTTCAATTACAAAAATTCTTTATATTACCTGTGCGACTTAACTAGGTACATGACTTTGACAAAATTATCATGAAAAATTGTATAAAACATAGCAAAATGTCCAAAAACAGCAACTAAAACTAGCTAAAATATCGATGCTTGTGTCGGTAACATTTGGCTAGTTTTGTGTTGTTGTTGTATTTTGTTATGTTTGTTTAACAGTTTATGTGCCTTTTCAAGTCGCATAGGTTATACGTTCAATTAATCATAAATAATATAATAACTAGCTTGCCTGCGGCCTCGCTCACGTTTAAAAGTATTTTCATACAGAGTCTCCTTATTTCATCCTTTTATTAAAATCCTCTCTTTGCGTCTTTATTTTGCATGCCAAATTTCAGCGTGCAGTGGGTTTTGCTGTGCGTTAATAAATCGGATACCTTTGAGTCTAAAATACTTAGAAGATAAGAATATATAAAGGCTTAATGAGCAACGTTTTAATTGATCAACATAAAAGGAGGTTGCAAGTTTTAAGTAGTAACTTAAATTCAGTTTCTAATATAAACAAGATCGTATCATCCACAAACTAATGTAACTTCGATATAACTTAACACTTATCTAAGTTTCACTCGTGTAACTTATATAAAGCGAAGCTTTATTACAGTGATGGTTATGTGAGAAAGACGTATGCGTTATTTCAGAAACTAGCTTTTCCTTGCGACTTCGAAATTTGAAAATCGCCTAATACTAGCGCCGTTGTGGTGCATGCGAGATGGCGCTGTATGTGAAAAATGATTATCTCTATTTTCCCGCTTTTCTCATGAATTTTCTTTGCTGTAAACCTCACCGACCGTGCGTTCTGAAGTTATAGCATCAGGAAGGAAAACGACCACTTATTTTTATATAATAGATTGCTAAACAATAACTTTAGTAGATGGATAGACAATAAAGAGCCAGATTGCGGTTCTAAGTAAGTTGGTCGCGGTAAGTCAAAGGTAAACCAAGCGGATCGATTAAGACTTACCAAATTACCAAACGACGTTTATCCGTCACAAGATCTGTTTCAATTTCCTCGATGGCTATATATTAAA
Organism: Cyclargus thomasi; assembly: GCA_026546445.1. Classification (NCBI taxonomy): domain Eukaryota; kingdom Metazoa; phylum Arthropoda; class Insecta; order Lepidoptera; family Lycaenidae; genus Cyclargus; species Cyclargus thomasi. Next base: position 30,016 of record JAOTAV010003858.1, on the reverse strand, counting down.
AAAATCCTTAGTCGGATACATATGGATTTAATTGTGTTTTTGGTCTAGTCGGGTTAAGTTACAATAAAACCTAAGATATAGCCATCATGTTGATGATGTCTGTTCTTAAACGAAATAGTTTGTGACCAGGCACTGTTATGCAGAGTATGTATTGTATTAACAAAACAGTTGGCTAAAAGCTTTATCGTGTACAGCATTATCGTTTCAGAATAAGGCATCGCCTTTCGGTTCTTCTAGCCTAGACTTGGCTGGAAAATAACACTTGGTCAGTGGTTAAAATAATTCTTAAATGCATTATTGTTTTTAGCATGTACAGTTTTGACGATCTCTGTGGCTCAGCAGCATTGGTAGCTTAAACCTGGGGTCGCAGGTTCAAATCTCGCCGACGGAGCAAAAAGTTTTTTAATGGGTCTTGGATGTGCATTATATATGTGTATATATAATAAAAACCTTAAATAGGTGTATAGTATAAAAGTATGAAATATATTTCCGTTGTCTGGTACCCGTAACACAAGTACCCTCTGGTACTTAACACGGGACCAGACTAACTGACAGTTATTATCTTAATATATTGTGCTTTAGTCGGATTAAAAATTCTCAATATGAAAATTCATCAAAATTGGCTTAGCGGCAGAGGGTAACAAACAAAAACACCTTTGCATTTACAACGTCAACATTCGTGCCGAAGCTAGCTCTCACACGGCAATGAGCATCCGTATTTTATTCGGGTTTAAACCTGCACCCTCTCGAGTGCGAACCAAAGGGTTTTACTCACTAAGCTATGGACGCTCAACGTACGGTTGTATTTTGATTTATTCTATCGTACACCTCACAACAACCATCAAAGCAACAGTTTGCCCGCTCGTTACAAGTTTGTTGATACTGTGGCTGCCAATCACGACTTTGCCGGCCCGCAGGGGGGGGGGGGGTTGAAGGGGGTACGGAATTGGGTCAGCAGAGCAGCGGGAAGCGAATGTATCAATATGAAGTTTTATGTGTAACACTCGATATTATAACTGCGTGCGGCGAGATGAGCTCGTACCTGGTTGTGGCTTTTTGATCTTTGCGGCAAAAGATCAAAGGTATTTAAATAAATTCCCACTTTTATAGACTTTCCCCTATGTTCGTAAAAAGTTTAAATAGTGTTTTACTAAACAAGATTCGCAGTCCTTTTCCGGAATATTGAAAACGTCACACGACAGAAAGGGACAACGAACCTTGATTAGTTAAACAGTATTTAAATATTTTTATTATGAATAAAGACGTTTGTATATAATTTTGTATGTAAATTATTTTGCTCTACGCAACTAGGTTAACTTTGTTTAAATACATTTGAAAGGCTTTTCGATCCTCGCGGCAAACGAAGTCTCGTTTAACCAGGTAAAAACTCATCACCTGAAATTCGAAAACAATTTTGAAAATCAGTCCAAAAAACGGCGCGGGAAACCGTAAACATAAAAAATACATTTTCCTCATATTGAGGTAAGGAAACACCGATCCAAAAAACTTTTCCTTAACGCTCAAAATGCCTTCTAATGTGAGTTGCTTTGAGCACTCATCTGGGATAAGCAGCAATCTCTGTGATTGCGTAATGAAATTAGGGGGCGAACAAGCAGATGGGTCAGTGCCCTTGGACATTTGTATCATCAAAAGAGTTGCAAAAGCTTTGACGGCCAATTATGAAGGAATAGGTTAAGTTAAGGTAAAGGTAATTGGGTCTCCGGTAAAGTCACCCCTGACTAAACACAGCGTAAGCGTTGTTTCGTCGGTTTTCTGTAAGGCCATTGTATTTTTCGGGTCAAGCCGGCATGTTCGTGCCGAACCGTGTGGAAATTATTTATAGAAGTAATATGATTATTATGTATCGAAAGAAATATTGCAAATAGTTAATAGAATCAGGCGTTACTTTGCGGAAATCCATAGCCATCCATTAAAGTTTAGTAAATTAAGATTTTTAGAAATATTTCGCGAAATTAACCTCAACCTGTAAGTAAAAATGCGGGTTAAAAACCTCGACGCGCGCTTCGCCCCAAAACCGGAGCATCCTCAGGATGTGAACTCTACGAACGTAAAGACGTATTGCAGATTACTCGGATATTTCTGGAACAAACCTGGTTCGCAGGTGCTTGCTATTATATTAAAGCATCAATCACTCGGGAAATAGGTTGTTTCCGTAATAATATACTCAAAAGGCAGGTTTGATGGATTGATATCTCAATAAATACATGTAATAAAACAGTAAAGTTGGCGTGTCTGTACACTTAATATTTTTACAAACTAATCAATGTGGGTGGCTTAGGAATAGAACACAAATCGACAAAAAAGATGTCTGATTGTCTGTTTAACTGTTTGTACGCGCTAATTTCAGAAACTACTGAACGGATTCGAATAAATATTTTTTTATAGCTATTAAGTCTAGGCAACACATACTTAGGTACATACAGGATACTTTTTATCCCGGGAAAATGTACGGATATACAAATTTTCGCGCAACGAAATTGCGAGCATTAAGAAGTACATAATAATCATATTAATATATCATATAATATACAGCATGTAACAAAATACTACCTTTTATTTCACCCTGTGTAACAATATGATGTAAATATGACTAGAAACTTTAGAGTTTCTATCTGTCTCAGAAATAGAATTCACTGTAAAACTAGCGAGACTCAAAAAGAAAAACAATTTTAGGATTAATTTGGGTTGCGCTTTAACAACATAATTGTTTTAAAAAAATATACACCCTGTATATAAAATACACCGTACGCGGATGCGCAAATGATTAAACGTTTCTGTAACGAGCCTCCTAACGCTATGCTAGCCATGCAAGTCCTTAGCCATGGAGTTAATTTCGTTATATATGATTTACGTTACTATGCATAGGGGTTGGAGAGACTTAACACGGCTGTAGCTTTTGAGCTTCCAATGTGGCCTTACTACATTAAAAGTTCCGTTTTATAGCACTATGTAATGTGATAATGTAAAACATTTTTACATCCAGAGTCAGAAAGTTTTTATACACATAAAAGCTTAGTGTCTGTAGCCTTCTAGAAGATTTGTCACTCGAATGAATGTGTGGAAAGGTCATCTATTTTGGTTATATCACATCTCGTCTCGCTTACGTAGACACTCCATAAGTGTCAACATTTTAATTCATTCACGGAACTCTTAGCATTGAAATTCCGACGACCTTTTTCTACTAGCTACTTTCACTTTTTCTTTTTTATTAATATTTCCTCTATCACTTTTTGAGGCCGAGGTCATTTACAAATTATACTCGTCAATTAATAATATGTTAGTAATATAATGTTTAACATAGGAAGATATGAAACATTTGACTTAATTGAATGTTATGGTAGATCTTTGTTATGGTCTTACACTTTATTTCTGCGTTAGATTACAAGACGAAAATAAGTTCCTTAAAAAGTATAATTATTATATCATATTTTATAGATACCTCAAAATTCCTTTGTAGTAACTTTTTAAAAGGTAACTAAGTAAATTTAACTACATGATCAACCATGTGTATATATTACCTTTCAAAAAGTTTTTATATTATTTGTATATTATTATTTTCTTTAATGGTACTTTTAAAAGAACCTATTTTCGTCTTGTAATCTCAAACTTTATTTCTGTTAGGCGTTAAAACGCTAAGTAGTTTTGGCTCCTGAATAAATTAACTCCAAATTGTTTTATTAAAGTAATGCCTAGATGAATATTCATACAATTAATGTCTTTGGGGGCTCAAACTGAATAAAAAGTGTGCGAACAATAAGTTTTTCTCTCATTTTAACACTAGCTGTGCCCCGCGTAGTAGCACACTCGAGTAGAAAGTAACCAATGTGTTAATCCAGAATACCAGCTAGCTCCATGCCAGATTTGATCGAAATCGGTCTAGCCGTTTTAGCGTGAAGAAGTAACAAACAACACACAAAAGATAACCATTACTTGTCTTTCGACCACATGAAATACCGCCAAGCAGCGTAATTTGATGTATATGTGTAGGTAATAATAAGCGTATTTTTTATGGAATTAACAGGCAAACGAACGGTTTTGGTTAGTAAATCTAAACCACTCTCAAATCATCTTGAACACCTATAAAGTGTTTATTTAAAACATTACAGTCGCTTAGGAAGTGTTCAGTGACAAATATACCCACACAATAAGATTAAGATTAAGTTTTTTGTGTTGCAGTTGACAATGAGAGTCGCCGCGGGTGTGTTGGGGCTGATGCTGATGAACGTGTGTGTACTGGCAGCGCCTGTTGCTCAGGAAACAGGTACATTATCATTATCGTATCCCAATGCTGGGCTAAGCCTTCATTATTTTGTACCAATAATTGTACTTCATTTAGACAGTCAATGTTTGGCTATTATTGTTTACAACAAATATAATTTTAATGAAAACCACATTTTATCGAAAAAGTAGGGTTTACAATTATAAGTGATAAATTTAAACGTTATATTTCTAGAAAATTTTATTAAATTCAAATGAAACTAAAGTAGAATTATTTATTCACTAGCTTTTGCACGCGACTTCGCTCGCGTCGAATTTGAATATTAGTTTTTTCAAAAACGATCGATGGATGTTTTTCCAAAACGAAAAGTACCCTATATAGCTCTCCATCCTTTCAACTAAATCAATGCCAAAAATCAAGTCGATAAGTTGCTTCGTTCCTGAAGGAAGGATAAACAAACAAACGAATAAGAAAACTTTCCCATTTATAATATTAGTAAGGATTTAAATAATAAACGAACATCAATTAAAAATTTGCGTGAGACACCAATTTGAAAACTTACTAATTATGCGTTAAGTTATTTAATTCGAGTATCCTGGTTATACTCGGGCATTAAATTAAGTTATATTTTACAACAACAATGGTGGTATTAATCTGCTATTATTATCAATGTAAAATATTATAAAACCAAGTTTTTTTATACTTGCTTAGAAGAACGTATCTCATTTTTCAAGTCTGTCATCTAATCACATAATCTATTATGTAAAAATAAGTCGCGTTTTCCTTTCTGACGATATAACTCCAGAACGCACGAACCGGATTCCACAGTTTTGTATTCGTTAGAAAGGTCTCGGGCTCGATGAGGTTTGTCGCAAAAAAAAAAACAGGAAAAAATTCAAGAGAAAAGTTACCACGCGGACGGAATCGCATGCAACAGCTAGTATGACATATTGAAAATATTATAACTCTAGAAAACATGTCGTAATCGTAAAATATTGTAGTAATCTTTTCGTAGCGGACGGCGTAGCAAGTTTACGATCGGCTACGAGTTACGAGATCTCGTAGCGGTTCGTAGCACTTCATAGCCCTGCGTAGCGCTTCTAAATTTTTTCTTAATAGGGTTCTGGAGCCAAACGGCAAAAACGGAATTCTTATATAGATTCGTTATGTCTGTCTGTTCATCCGTATGTTACAGGCACTAGACTTTTACATTAAACTTAGGACTGAGTCTGAAAAAATGTATAAGCCTTTTCGAGACTTCCATGAGTGATTCAACACTAGCTGAATCAGCTGAGCTGTCCTCGAGGCTGATAAAGTGGAACCTTATATATTAATTTAAACTAGAGGTCGCCCTGTGGTCGAAATTCGATCATAAATATTGTAATCCATCGACTAGAGGATCTATAAAACAGTATAATCTATTCTCAATTCAATCACAGCCTTCAATTTGGCATAAGTCTTGTTACCAGGCCAATAAATTTTATTAAAAAAAGTTACAGACTTCGACCATACACAAAAGAGTACGTTTCATTTATTAAAACATGCAAGATTAAAGCATATTTTAAAATAATATTGATCTTCCACGCTCCTCCTCCGCGTCTTTCGTAAAAAGGGGTACAAAGTTTTCCGCTCGTGTATTAATATAAAGGTTTCCGAGTTATTTCTTGTGCTCTACACAATTTAGAATAAAAGAAATAAATCTTTACAATTTACATTAAACGTTTCAGAAACTTTATAAATACCTCTAGAATCTATTTCTGGATATTATTGTACGCACAATCGTATCTCCGCTTTGTGTATTTACTTTGTGCCTGGGGATTTTTCGTCCTATTGTATGTTGACACATTGTGTTGTGAAAGTATGCGAAGATATACTTTTTCTTTTCAAATAAGGAAAGATACTATTGTGTACTTTAATTCTATTTTTAACGCTATTTCATTTATCACTGGCTTTTGTCGGGGTTTCTTTCTAATTTCGTATTAAAATATATTTATAATCCAAACCGCATTGTCGAAACGTCCATTGTGGGAAACTTTAAAATTTACAATGTAACACATAAATTTGTCGCGAGAAATTTAAAATTAACATTTGTATTGTGGCAGACCGAAACTAAGCGTAATAATCCTGCATCGCGCTATAGAAATTTTCGAAAACACGACGGTATACGATAGCTGAAATGTATCACGTGGGCTTCGGCATGGCCGAGTATAACTCCTTTCTCGGTCGGAAGATCTTCCTTTGGCCACTACGCTCATTCCCACAGTATTTTATTTTTATGTTTGTTTTATTGCAACTGTAAAACGACAGAGATAAGTGGTCTAGTTCTAGTCTTAAAATGATAATAGAAACCCAAAGAAGGTCTATATTAGGATAGAAGTAATACACAGTTTATCAGATAATTTATCTAAAGACAATATAAACGTGTTTCTTGTGAAATGCGTTATACCGCAAAATACCGTATTGTTATACTACATTGGACGTAAGCTCACGCAAAATTTCATGGAAAACGTTAAGATTTGTAAAAAATTCTGTGCCAAGTTATTTTTAAAAGACTGTAACTGATTGGTTGAGGGTTGTATGATCAGAGAAGTTGAAACAGATACAGATTGATTTGTTTGAACAAATTCAGCCAATAGATGATGACTTTAATGGAATTGACATATTCCGACCAAATGACGTAGGTCCGTCAACGGGTTCTCTTTCAATTTTTCCCATTATACATCTCTACATTGATAACAGGTTCGATGAGGTCCTACGATTACGGTTTTGGGATTACTCGCATATCCTACTAAAAAGTCGCTCAGTAATATTACTATATCTCACAAGAACTGTACCACGAAGATTAATGAACGTACGTGATGTTTGTCCGGCAGATCAACGTTTTAAAGACCCTCTTCTCAGATATAAAATGAATAATGGTATTTGGTTACTTCAGATGTTTTAATGGGTTTTAATGTTACTTAAGAGCATTTTATTTTTATGTTTTGGATAAACTCAAGATTAAAGAACAAAAATTCATTAAGTGTTTGTATACTTAAGAGTCTAATGGAAGCATTACATGACGTTTGTCACTCCGTGCTAAATATTCCAAGGACTTTAATTTTTAAGAGAATTTCTTTAGATTTGACCTAAAAACTATAAACAATACGAAGAAGCTTTGATATATTTATAACTTAAGCAGTGATAAGATATTTCTGCATTAAAATATGCTGGAATATCTTATCACTCCTTAAGTTATAAATATATCAAAGCTTTATAGCTAATATAGTTTGTATATACCCGGCTCTGTGGCCGGTCATTTGCGTCATTCCCTTGTCCTTGACAGTGTATACATGTGTAAGGGTACGTGATATGCCTTATTTATAGATGCTTACCCGACAGACTTTGTCTTGTCTCCTGAGATGTCACCGTAAGGCGGGAAATTGAGATGCCTATCCCAAATTATAAGTTAGATCAAAATGCACGTTCATTTTTTAAATTTTAACTATCCACTGAAAAAAAACGATACCACCTATATACTATAATAATATAAAGCTTAAGAGTTTGTTTGTTTGTATTTTAATTTGTTTGTTTGAACGCGTTGATCACAGGAACTACTGGTTAAAATTAAAAAAGTCTTTATGTGCCGGTTAGTCCATTTAACGAGGAAGGCTATAAGCTATATAACAAATGTTGTAAAAACGGGACAACTCATAAAGTTTCTCGTGAACGTAGTCGCGGGTAACAGTTATACATAATATTTAACCTGCCTATAAGAATATATTAAAGAAAAATTACAAAAATGGATAAAATATACAAAATCAGATGAGCACGTTTATAAATACATAACGTCATGTATAATTATATTAACAAAAATGTCTATTAAGCTTCTCGGTTTTTTTTTTAAATATTTTATATGAAATCTATCTCTTTGTTTTGCTGCAGCAAGTAAGAGTTGATACGATTAGAATAAAATTGCTGTACAAGCAGAAATATGAACCTAGACATTTTATGCAATATAAACAATTTAGCAAAGAGCTGAGGCGAACAGATTATACGAAGTTTGCGAAGATGTAACACCAAGTTTAAGATAAGAGTTGATTAATATTATTTAAGTTTCAAAGAATTAACATCTATGTATATATTAATACGCGAGCGGATAACTTTGTACCCCTTTTTACGAAGGACGGCGTAGATGATGCATGAAATTTCTTCTAGTTATAGTTGATATGGAGGAGGAGCGTGGAATACTAATATTATTTTAAAATATGCTTTAATCTTGCGTATTTTTAATAAATAATCGCTACGTACATATACACAATACGCACACTAAAATATTTTGACATGACAGGATAATCATACACGAAATTTTGTTCATGGTCGAAGTATGTGCTTTTTTTCATGAAATTTATTATCCTGGTAACGAAACCTTTATGCCAAATTGAATTCTGTTATTGGATTGAGAATAGATTATAGTTGTTTTATACTTCCTTTAATAATTTAAAGATTAAAATTAAAAAATTATGGTCGTATTTCGACCACAGGGAAGCCTCTAGTTTAAATAAATTTATCTAAAGTGAAACACAGCGCTTTATCTTTTGGACATCGCTAAAGACTGAAAACACATTTCGTGATCTTTTTAGGACGGCATTACTTAATTTTCATTACGCTACAGTCAGTACGCAGCTCACGTTGACGATTAAATTGTGATTCTTGGAAGTTTCCTCGCCTGCTATTAATAGAAAGAAACTTGTGATAAAAGTTCCTTCAATGGTGTTCCATGTTTTATAATTTCCTGTAATCTGATAATTTAGTAACGGGGCTATAAATAAACGTGACTTCGGTGTTGGAAACTCCGTAAGTATTTTTACTAAGAAACAGGAGCTATTAGCATTACCTCGTTCGCGTAAGCTCTTTCAACTTTCGAACTCTTATTACGAAATTACATTTTATTAAATTACATTTAGACGATACTCGTTAAGTCGTTCAATAGTAATATTTTCATGTATTTTATTTGAAATAAAATTATAATATCTATGGACGCTTAACACCACGTCAGTCTGGGCCCGTGTAAGTACCCGAAGGACTTGTGTCACGGGTACCAAACAACGGAAATATACTATACACATAATATTTAAGACTTGTATCATATGATACACATTCCAGACCCAGGAACATTGAAAAACTATTTGCTTCGTCGGCGGAAATCGAACCCATGACCCCCGGCATAAGGTGCTTACCAAAATTTAAAGAACATCAATATTTTAACCTGTTTTTACACCATTATTGTTCGCAATTACTCAGCCTTAGTATCAGTTTTGTCTGTAAAATGAACAATGAAACATTATATTCTATTTTAGGAAGCTAGTGGGCGATAAGGGCGGGGATTCGTTATAAAAAGATTAATTTTGTTGGCTCGAGGAATGGATTATAGTAGAGGAGGTGATGCTCGCAACTCCGTTGATCTAAAACTTTTACGTTTCAAATTTTTTGGCAAAGAAAAAAATAGAAATGTAGCTAATGGTGCTGAAATTTAACAATAAAACCGGCCAAGTATGAGTTGGACTCACGCACGAAGGTACGTACCAGTACAGAGCAAAAAATTGGGAAAACGTATTTCTGAAAGTTTTAAATTTTTAATTTGTTACAAATTTAAAAATGTATAGCAAAGTCTTAAGCTTATAAAAAGTTCTAAATTTTTAAAACTTATAGGTTAAACAATGTTTTTGTTTATGTATAAAATTAGATCGTGTCCGCACTGCGCGACTATTTTTCCGCTACTTAAATGTAATCTAACATTAAATTATATGACAGTATTCAGTAATATCAGAAAAAAATTCCAAAAATTGTATAAAAAAATCACGTAAACAATATCCGCGTGAATAAAAAATCGCTCTTAATGTTTGTAAAAAATTGTTGGGGGGCGGCAAAATTGTCCTCCGCCCCGGGCGGCCGATACCAACGCTACGCCACTGCTGGAGACAGACAGACGGACAGACGTAAAGACATTGAAGTCTTAGTAATAGGGTCCCGTTTTTACCTTTCGGGTACGTAATCCTAAAAAGGGTAAAGTCATCCTGTGACTTTCTAGTTTCAGAAAGACAAAGTCACCTTTTTGTAGCACTCTGTGGTCGCACTAAAATGCCTAAATTGGTAACTACCGATCCACGTAAATGCCCCTTTAGTCTGCTGCTGGAGGTTAAACGATAGCTTTGCAAGTCCGACCGTTGTTTGCAGCCAGCCTTATTACTATGGTAATTAGGTTCAAAGTGGATAAACCGATTTTATCGGGGATTGTATGACGAAACGTATATCACGTGTAACGCCTCAGTTCATCAGCCGTTCGCTTTGATCGCGCCGCTGCGTGAAAACCCAACGCTGTGGAAAACGGTTTATCTTCATTATCATTCAGTGTTCATCTTCTCTAAGATGTGTTTTGTATAATTAAAAAACCGACCAAGTGCAAATTGAACTCGCGCACAAAGGGTTCCGTACCAGTAAAGAGCTAAAAATTGAGAAAACGGCTTTATGAAAATTGAACAGCTTTAAATGATTACGGCATATCAAGTAATTGCGCGATTTAGAAGTACTGCTGCGTTATTTAGTATCAATAAAAAAAAACCATAAAAAATAAGTATGCTGTTTGAGAAATAGCGCTAACAAAAATACATAATATTCTGTGAAAATTTCTACTCTTTAGCTATTAATGTTCTTGAGATACAACCCGGGGACAGACAAAAGAACAGATGGACAGACAGACAGATGGACAGACATCGAAGTCTTAGTAGTAGTGTCCCGTTTTTACCCTTTGGGTACGAAACCCTAAATATAGAGTTTTGTTTTAAAAATGGTATAGTAAATTAAGGACTCTTTTTGGACCCCTTCTCTACTTGTCACAGGTGGTCTGATTTTTGAGAGCCCCCTCTACCTAGTGCGACGTCACAAACCAATTCAGCATCTTAAAATTAAAACCACCTCAACAGTTCAAATCCTAAAGTGTGACATTATGCTAACTAATTTTCAAAATGGTTTATTAGACGACATACTATTCGCGTAAAGCTTTGTACTTAAAGCTATTGAGCTTGTATAAAACTTTTAATAACACTTGTTACACTTTAAAACATATTTTTCTATAAAGTTTTAATTAACTGGTTACATAACAGTCATACTTTAAAAAATAACGATCTGACATATTTTTATTGATCCAGCCGAATTCCTTACGCTATTATTACTATCCTTATTACTTAGTATAATATAAGATAGGTTTTTTTAAAAATCGATGACAAATAACAAATTTTCGAATTTCACGTAAGCCAAGCCGCGGGAAAAAGCTAGTCGTATATCTATACATGTAATAAATCTGTAGAAATAATCCATACTATACTAATATTATAAATACGAAAGTGTGTTTGTTTGTCCTTTATTCACGTCGCCACGGAGCAACTTATGACGTGATTTTTGTGCGTAGTTGGGAGGCTGGAGAAGAACATAGGTTACTTTTTACTGTAATTAAACATCTCATTCCATTGGTATAACAAAAAATAATAATCTTATTTTGGCGCAACGGAGTTGCGGGCATCATCTAGTTAATAAATAATAAAGAACGAAAGTTGTACCATTCATCCATGTAGATGTTTTGTCGTATTCAAATGTAGTTAGGGTAAGTGTTATCAATCTAAATTTTTTAAATAATATGTATATATTCCAAGCCGACGACGGACTTGGTGATTTGTTAATATACGGCTCTAATCGCTGGAGGGATGGGGCTGAAATTTGGCATGCAGGATGTAATAACGTAGGCAGGTGCTGAAAAAGTATATTTTGGATTTTACCCTAAAGGGGACGAAGGTTTGTATAAAAGAAACTACACGACCGCAGTCGCGGGCAAAAGCCAGTAAAATGTTTCACCATTATGTGACGGCGTTAAAATATTTACAGAAGTGTAAGCGGGCCATAACTGGCCTTAATTGCTGAGCACAAACAAAAGGCTTAAGGTTCATTAATAACGCATTAGCCGGTTATGCCCTGCGGTATTTTTGGAACTCAAAAATTGTTGAGTTATGACTTATGACTAAATGAGCGCCCACCTGTTTAAAATAATTGTTAAACGCTATATTATCCTCGCCGTTTCTATTAACTCTTCTGTGTTATTAAGGCGTTCGTACCCAAAGGGTAATAACGGGACCCTATGACTAAGACTTCGATGTCTGTCCGTGTGTCTATCTTCAGGCTGATGATGATGATGATTTCAAGAACGGTAATTGCAAGAGTTGAAATTTTCACAGATGCGTTTCTGTTTTCACTATAACAAAAAATAATAAAAACAAAATAAATTAAATATTTAAAGAGGCTCTCGTATAAGAATATTTGATTTTTGACCAATTTTAAATTTGAAAAAAATAACGATTTAACTAAAATTTCAGCTCTCTAAATTATAAGGGAAGTAGTAGTTCTATTGTGATAATCGCGAATGAGTGTCGAAAATGCGAAACTTTGCTATCGCTTAATCTCAGATGTTAATAACCTCCAGATTTCAAATTTCGGATTTTATGTATGAGATTATTAGTTTACTGGATGACCAACATTTCAGGTTTCTGGTACGATAGTATCTTTCTCGGAGGTTCTCAAATAGAAGGCTGAAAATGCTGCGAAATGGTTCCTGTAAAGATGGTACTGCAGTGTTTGCTTCGCACTCTACTTGGCGGTGACAGTGCCGTGCCACCAGATTTTATTATTTTCAATTTCATAAATGTCGTATTTTTATTTTTTCACTTTAAACGATATATTCTTTACTAGCTTTTGCCCGCGATTTCGTCCGCGGACAGGACAATTTTTCACGAAATTTTCGGTCGGCATTCAAGGGGATACCAGAATTGTTTAGAAAAACCTAGACTGTCAGGTCTATCAGGTCGGCTAATTTTATTATATACAGTATAATTTTATAGCACAGGAGTCCTATTTTATATACTATATAAAAATAAGTCGGGTTTTCCTTCCTGAAGAACTGAAAGCACAAACCGAATTTCAAAAATTTGCACGCGGACGGAGTCACGGGCAAAAGCTAGTATTTTATTAAATTATACACTCATATTATGCAATTTTTAATTACATTACATCACTATCAATTAATATAATATTGTTAAATAGCGTTTACCCGCGGCTTTCGCCTAATAGAATTAAAACACTTACAGATAAATTATCTTATGGGAGTATTTAATGGAAATAAAATATACCTATACTCTAATAAAACCCAGCTAATACGTAATATAAAACGGATTTTATGAAATTTGATATAGTAACACAGGGTAGTATATCAAATTTCATAAAATCCGTTTAGTAGTTTCAGTGTGATTGAAGCAAACAAACAACAAATTACAATTTTAATATCATAATAACAAAAACGGTTTACGCTAAACGCTATTAATAAGTTACAACTGAGAGGTTATTCGTTAATAGAGCTTCTCAATGTATGCCATGGGGCAAAAAACTAACTAAATTTTTGGCTCCTATATCGACGTAGAAAGACCCCCCGCATATTATTTTTTGAATTTAATTTCTACAGTTTTATTATATGTATAGAAATGGCCTCGCACCGATCATCTGAAGCTTATTTAGCTTCGTAAAATAACGAGTGCGGTGTAAAATTTTACTACGACATTTAAAATATAACGTTATCGCGAATTTAAATATATTACATAATTAAAATTTAGTATTCTGAGACGAAATTTACACGGCGATATATAATTAAATCACTTCACAACTCAAGTTTGCCCTGAATTTCGTGACAGACGTCAAGTTTAAGCTTAGTTGTCTAGTTAATGATGTCTTTAGTTTAAGAGTAGCCCATTTTCGAAGTCAGTAAGATCACATGTCGTTAACCTATTTTTCCACTTCCTGTACGGCTAGTTTTATGAGCTGCTTTATATTACTCATGTGGTCTGTAACTTATTTTTACTGTTCACTAGCCTTTGCCAACATCTTTGTTTGTGTAAGGCAGTATTTAACAAACTAGCTTTTGCATGCGACTCCGTCCACGTGGTAACTTTTCTCTTGAATTTTTTCTCTTTTTTTTCTACAAACCTAGACCTTTCCAACAAATGCAAAACCGGGAGCCCGAGACCTTTCCAACAAATGCAAAACCGTGGAAATCGGTTCGTTCGTTCTGGAGTTATATGGTCAGGAAAGAAAACTAGTCTAGATTTTCGTTCTCAATTTAAAGCCCCCTTGTGGGTAGAATTTGTCAAAACCCTTTCTTAGTAAATGCCTATATATCTACTTGCATGCCTTAGTTCTGCCCAATCCGTGGTTACGTCCAGAGGTTTAGGTTGTACGTTTATAAATCACTTTGTCTGTCAGTGGGGTACCTTTAATTATTTGTATAATTATATTTTTATATATAATTTAAACGCAATTCTAAAACTTGAAAAAAGTATTTAAACACTTTTTGTTTCTAACCTCTTCAATTATTATTAAATCAAGGTGTAAAATAAGTTATATAATAAAAGCTATATAATATTTATGATTTTTAAGAAATTTAATTAATTTTAAAGTGGCAGTATGAGACATTGTTTTGAAATAATTAAAATATAAGGTTACTGACATTATGTTTTTATAAGGAAAACGACCCTGAAAAAAATAGGCGTGGGTCTAAAATTAGCAAGGGTATAATTATCAGACACGCATTTTGGACCAATTAATACATTAATTAGTTTAGTCTGAATTTAATAACAATGTGATTAATTTGATCATACCATGTTATATGAATATCAATGATTATTTGTGTTCGTATTTTATTAAATTTCATATATTACGAACGGAACTTAAGTCGATCTCAATTTTGCTAATATTATGTTTCTTCGTGAATTTGAAGAGCCAGAATTACAGAGTTTGATATATTTTTATATATTTATTGGGCAAGCGAGCAAACGGAGCAACGGTTTGACTGCTGGCAATATTCAATTACAAGTTTAAGTTGAAATATAAATATTTCACAATTAAATTACTTTTTCTCTGTTCATCTCCCACTTACTTACATAAATATTGTTTTATTAGATATACCTTCCTTCACCAGAAAAATATTATTTATTATAAAATGTTATAAAAAAGAAAAATTGACTTGATTTATGGCATAGACTCAGTTGAAGAGACAGAGTTGAGTACCAACTTTTGGTCTTGGAACAACATCATGTTGACTTTTTTTTGTGTTTACGTGATTCCATGCCAGCGAAGCCGCGGACATAAGCTAGCACAGTATAAGTCAAAACAAAGTTATATTTTGGTTATGAAAGGTCGTCTGGACATTACACATGACTGAATTTTATCTATAACCTCGTTATATTGCGTATATCTCGTGAGGTCTAGCGTAATACAATAAAATAACATCTTTGAGAGTTAGCCACTGTTTACTTCCGTTGGATCATACAACTTTGGTCTCATGAGACGTTGAGACCTGGAACGGTCTCGAATATGTAGGCACATATCAAAATATAATAGGCGCTTTAACCTACAAGTGAGCAGTAATTGTTCCGTACCCACTTCCTTGAACGTTATACCTACGCATCTCACAGAAACTGAAAATATAAAGGACTGTATGTCTCTGGTTCTGATCTAGTTTCCCAGCAATTTGCAGATAAACGGTATATAGCCGTTTTTGAGTTGAAAATAGTGTTAGTAAAAAAATTTTATTTATAAGTACATATTAATTGTCAAAAAAAAAAATCGCAGACCAGCTTTGGATTGTGCCAAATCAAGCCAATATAGCATATCTTACCAAATAGTGTGGGTCGGTCAAGCTGTTTACCATGTGTTAATAAATATGTTTCAAGCCTCCTCTACACGGAGAAGACTATTTTAGTATAATCATGGCGTAAACAGGGGAGACATCTATTTCCGGAGGATGTAAACACTCTCGACGGCTCGGTGTGACCTCGATACATCATAATAGTGACATTCTGTCAACAAATTGTAATGATCTCGTTACATTTAGTTTTGTTATCTTACGATAAAGGAGGACTTTTCTTGGGTTATTATCTGCCGTCTATCGATAGTTTGATTTCTTTAACCAATCAATGGTTTTTTTTATGACTGCAAACATGCATATCTTTGTATGTAGAAAATAAAAAATCTTTATAAATTTAGCGAAGTTACACTCTGGGCCTAAAAAGGTAGAAAAAAATATTAAATCATCGAAAGATGTTGTCTGATTGCTTTCATTGGAAAAAAATTCATATATAACATGATATAAGATTTCCTTTTGAATGTAGAATAATATCATTTATGGTAATAGAGTAAGGAAGCCTTAATGTCTACAATATAAGTTGTTAAGGAATTGTTAGAATAAAGGGGGTGTAGCAACAAAGTGTTTTTTTTTGTTGTATATATAGCTGCAGTTTGGTGACATTTTCACAAAAGTGGTTATCTGATGATGTAATCCAGGAGGAATCGAGGGGGCTCTTTGAAATTTGGATGGACACATGTAGTGTTTATAGTGTTTTAGTAAATTTTTTACAAATGTATACCCTGATTTCGAAGGTGCTGTACTGAACTCTTTAGGTCCCTTATAGATTCGGCAATTTCGGCTTTATCTACACAAGCAAAGAAAATGCAACTTCATTGATTTCAACAATCATCATCATCATCACTATAATGATGCTACGCACCGTTATATTTAATCCGTATAATAGGTACTTCCAATGGTCTTATGTAACAAAACGAGCGCTTTCGCTATCTATTTTTTATTAAAATGCAATTATTTTAAAGTATTTTATTTGACGACCTCTATGGCTCAGTTGGTAAGCGCATTGGTAGCTTAAGCCGGGTGTCGCGGGTTCGAATTCCGCTGAAAGTATTAAATACATTTCCTTCATAAATTTGAAGTCGGTACCAGCTACCTCAAGCATATATGCTGAATGTCAAGAATTTAAAAAATTGTAAAAGCTGGTACCGACTTCAAACGCAATCCACTTGAGACTCTTTGTATGTTACGAGTGTCCATAAGCGACGGCAGTTGCTTTTCATCAGGGAACCAGTATATTTGCCTCAAAATTTTATAAAAAATTGTAAATTCAAAAGGGATTCCGCTCGCATGATGGTTATTATCAAACAAAGTTTCATGGTACAAGAATTGGACCACACGTACATCAACAGCTTCTAACCACAACCCATCTTGCTGACGTCCGTCTCGTAACAAACAATTTCTAACACTTTGATGTTAAGTTACGAAGACTTAAGTTTAGACAGAGGAGCGTTTTGCGTAATTCTAAAAAGTTTGACATTTCCCTTGAGGTACAAAATAGAATTTTTTATGCAGAACCACAGCTACGTGGTTCTTTCATGTTTTTAAAGATTTTTTTATTAGGAAAAATAGTTTTACGCTTTTTAGTAACTTTTTTTGCATACGTGAATAGTAATATAATTTGTAAAGCTTTGCAACGACACGTAAACGACTTTTTTAATACTTTGCAGTGATGGTAGTAGCTTCAAAATATACTTTCTTAAAAATATTCGCCGGCGTACATTTTATTTTTAAATGTAAATTTATTTCCTAAATGTACAACAAATAGGGAGCGCTAAATTGGTCGAAACTACGCAAAAGATTTCGGGATTCTACGTAAAGATTAATCAAATTCCTTCGTAAAACCTTTTATAAGTTAAAAGTTTAATTCGTTTATACATTAGCCTGCCTCCATTTTTAATCTGTAAGTAAAACGTGTCTTTTTTAACTGCAAACAAAGGAAAAGGTGTGAAATTTATGAACAAGGTGTATAAGACTACATCAAATATTTACTAAACGTAGTTTTAGGACAGAAAGTTCTAAATTTCGAAAAGTATAATGAAAAACGAAAATTATAAAAGTGTTACGTAACTCTTTTTTGTAGAGGGTGTAGTGAAAGTAATAAGTGATATTGCCTTAGTGTGTCCTTTATATTAATAGAATCCTAAAGTATTATTACTTACTTTGTTTTGGTTTAAAATGTATTTTAATCTAAGTACTGTGTAACTGTGTGTGTGTATTAATGAATGACATTAATTGTATCAAAAAAAAAGTATCCATTTACATTCACTTGTGTGCAATTTTCTTGTCTATAACGCCATTCGGCACGTGCTATTGATTACGTGTCTGTCCGCCTGTCCAATATTGAGTTAGCGTCGTGCCAACATGCCGTCGACACGACGAGGCAAAAAGATAAAAAGTTGTCATCAATATCCCGCTTACACGTGTCACATGATCAGTAGCGGCGTTAGGGAGACGCTGGGCAAAGGCCCATGACGCTGAAACGGGCGCCGCAGGCCAGATGGAATAGAGTGCCAATAGAGCTTTTGCCCGTAGTTTCGTTCGAGTTAAGAAGTATTTTCATACAAACTTAAAATTCCTAAAAACTACCATTAGAGGCTGAATCTTACAAAGTCCCATCTTAGTGGGTGTACTGTACGTCCTTAGAGGAACTCGCGTGCAAAATGTGAAACCCCTAGCGCTTGTGGTTTCTGTGATTTCGTGATGGGTGACCTTTCGCTTTTTATTTATGTAAGTAAATGTAATTTATAGATATATTCGCTTGTAAATATACAATTTTTATTAATGTAAGTGAATGTGACGTGACAGGCGTCACCCGAGTAAACAAGGTTTAGCCACACATACCGCGCGCACAACTTAGTCAAGTCCATACAATTTGTAAGTAAATTGAAGTTGGTGAACGCTGAACAGATCTCGCTTAGGGCGCTCTCGCTAGTGCTGGAACCGGCACTGCATACGATCGTAATATTACAGTGACAAAATATTGAATGAAGAATAGTACCCGAAAGTTTTAGCCTAATTTGAATAAAATTTAAACTCCAAGATTATAGGGAAAACATAGGACACTTTTTGTCACGGAAAAATGTCCGCTGATTGAATATATTTTTATTAAATGTAAGATATAATTCCCATCGAGGAAATGAAAGAGAGCCAATTACTGTTTTGTAGAACTTGTCGCATAAATAATATGTAAGAAATTGTGTAAATAAATAATAATGTAAAGTGCAAAAACGCTGTAAACATATGAAAACTCATTTCCCATTTTCTGGCGCCATGAGCTCTAATGCAGTAATAATTGGGTAGCCACTGAATAATTTAGCGCTAACACGTTTGAGCTGGACGCGAGCTGGTGTTATGAGGGTTTATCATGCTAACAGCCGGGGAGGTGAGAGTGGTATTTTTTTGTAATTCGAGCGTCGTGGAGACCGTCGTCGTACGTTTTGTAGATTAGGAAAAACGTAAAAAAGGACATTTTATATTTACGCTGGGATATGTCCCAAATAAAAAATGACCCTATTGTTTTACAATAGCGTCATAGCGCTACAGCGATTTTTAGGTTATAAATAAGAAATAGCTTCGAAAAAAATGTTTACATTGAACAATTATTGGATATTTTTAGAAAGCACGGCTTAAAGGATTTAGATGATATAAAATATCTAGGAAACTCGATTACGAAAATATGAGGCTGTGTTCTTCTATGTTATTATAGGCTTACCTTTAAATGATAATCAGTGCAATTACATTTCAATACTTAAAAACTAACTTTTTTCTAACACACTCCTTAGATATCTGTTTTTTATACCATGATAACCAGAGACATGTAGAAAGCTTACACTAGCTTAATCTGACACGCTCGAATAAATGTAAAATTCCTCTTTTGGGCTCCCCTACTATAATGCTTTATTATCTAAAGCACCATTTCAAAATGCAAATTGATCACATAAATTAATTCTAACCATACTAATATTATACATTAGATGACGCTAGCTACTCAGATGCGCTAAAATTAATTTATACCAATCTCATAAATGCGAATTGTTTGTTTGTTTGTCTGTTACCTCCTTAAGTCTAAACGGCTTAACCGATTTTCCTGAAATTTGGCATGGACATATTTTGAGTCACGGGAAAGGACATAGTGTAGAAAAACGCAAGTTATTCGTGACCCAAGCTCAATACCAGACAATTGTGTAACAAAAGTAAGTGATAAAAGTTTAAGGAATGTATGTGTACCTGATATAGAACTCACTGAAAAAAAAAATCGTGATCCGAGTTTCCCCATACAAATCACAATTCTTTGTTACTTTCAGCGCTGCTACTTTCACACTGAGATCTATATCAGGGACTCATCACTTACACTACACAAGTTTTTCAGCTCCACCATACAATCAGGTGTACAGGAGCATATTATTGAATTGTCATCTGAATTCAAACAACTACCAATTTTCATGACAAAGATGATTAAATTCGAAACCTAAACATTTCGTTACTTCTTTACATACTGACATAGACGACCTAATAAAGGAGTGGTAGAATCTGAACAAACAATCTACCATATTATATCAAAGTAAATTCAGAAAACTATTTATAGCCACGACACAAAACACTTTATATTTATACACCGACCACGAAATAATAACTCGGAACAGTAATTCAATTTGACTTCCCACCCACACGCCGACGCCACAAACAGCTTATTACATTCTATTTATTTACGCGATGTTCTTCGTATGTTGTTACTCGACAATCGTGAATAAACAAAGAAATGAAAGGGTAACCGTATTGACCATGCGTATTTACGTGCATGCAACAAAACATAGTCGGGTCCAGAGGAGTGAATAGCTCAATATTTTTTTGACCATGTGCGGGTTTCCTCACGACGTTTTCCTTTACTGTTTGAGCATCCGTATTACTTATTTAAAATTAGAAAATATCTCATTGGTACACGCCTCCACCCGTTTTCGAACCTAGCTTGAGTACGAATCAAACGGTAGACCACTAGGCCACAGACGCTTAACGAGGACCAAGCCGCAGCAATAAATAGCAATCTCTTAGCTGAGCGAGAACAGCCGTGATTAACTCGCGGCTGTTCTCGGTCATCTGAGCTGATTAGCTCGCTCATAGACTTTACATACTTTTCAATGATACTACATACTTTATATACTTTTTAATGATGTTTAGGGGGCAAACGAGCAGACGGATTACCTAATGGAAAGTAACTGCCGTCGCCCATGGACACTCGTGACATTCGAAAAGTCGCAAGTGCGTTGCTGGCTTTAATGAGGGAATAGGGATAGGGGGATTAGGGAAGTTGGGTCGTTTCACGCCAGTTTCCTGTGAGACCGTTGTATCACTCCGGTTGAGCCGACCTATTCGTGGCTAAGTATGGCTCTCCCATGGCAATGAGCATCCGTATTATGTACTTGAGATCGGAAAATGTCTCATTGGTACACGTCTCTATCGGGGTTTGAACCTGCACCCTCGCAAGTGCGAACCAAAGGTTTTGCCCACTAGACTCCGGACGCTCTATAATTTAAATGTCCTTACAGACGCGTTAAAGCACACAAGAACTATCTATATTCTGTAGTGAGTACAATCACGTAGACAATTTTCCACAGCTGTCGACACTGACGAGCTAAAATTGAATTTGCCACCAGTGTTCAATGCTTTCTTTTACAGCGTTGGGTAACGAGGTTATAAATATTAACTTTTAACACAGCCTTTATAGTCAAATATTAAATTATATCTCCCCTCAATCTCGACGTACAACTTTTACCTACAAACTTTTTACAAAAAAAAGAAATGTAGGTATTTTACGTCAAATTAATATCGACCAAATATTTTTATAGGAAGTTACGTGATGCGAACTACAGCGTCTGCTTTTAGTTATATATAAAGAATATTTTTATACACAGACATTAATGTCTGTATAGTCTAAAGGACCTCCTAAAATATGACCTTAATAATATTGAATCATTAGACTAATGCCTAATACAATTTAAGTATTCTAAAAATAATTTAAGGTATTAAATAGCGTTCAAGAACTAGTAACGAAATTCAAAATACTTGGAAGACCTATTTCTTTGCGAAAAACTCCCATGAATAATTCAGAAGCCCAACATTTATATTCGAGTATACATCAAAGAGCTTTGACAAAAACGTAAATAACTAAGACTAATCCTTTGACTATAAATTAGTGGATTTCAACAACTAGCATTTTTTTTCTGATTTTGGTGGTTTTGGTGGACATGATTTTTTTTTTATATAACTTGGTGTGAGGTGTGACTACGTTAACGTGTGACTAGAATCTGGGGGGTGGAGTATTTTTTATGCCTTTAGGTATCAAATATGTTTAAAACGTGTAACGTTTAGTATCATATTCTAGATGTTTTAAATTAGCAAACTGGCGACGACAGAATAAAATTATGTCATTAAAACTAAACCACAGTTTAGTGCAGTAAAATTGATATATTGTAAAGAGTCACTCATACAGCACGACTACATAAAGATAAAAATGTAATCGTAGTTTACAATTGATTGATCTTTCTATAAACTATCGAAAAATTGTGATCTATAAGACATTGCTGACAACTGTACGTTTTATTTTTCCATTAATTGCATGGTACATGATAATAATGTATACAGTACTCAACTTTCATAAGGTAATGTATAAGATTTATACTTTTATATGTGATTTAATTTTACAATACAAATGTATATTTGTTTTCAGTGTTCACAATTATTTGACACTTTATAACCATACGGGTTTGATAGTATTCTTATGGGAATTTAAATCCTACGGTGACAACTTTTTGACGACGATTTCACCCTCTAGAAGAATAATTTCCTAATACGCTTTAAACACGTATATATTAGTTTAGTTTTATTATTAATTTAGTTTGACACGCAAAATTTATAACAACCCTATAGTGTGAGGGCCAGGGGGTTAAAAAATTATAACATTGTGATCTTAAAAGACTTGGTTTTACGCAAAGCAGTTCTTGGAATCTCTTTGATAGAATATTAATTTGTTTTCCAAGTATTACAGGTTAGTAATGACATAAAATGAACGCAAAATTTAATTTAATATTTGTGTTACAAGTGAAAACACTTTTGAGTATACCATTATAATCATATTACAGATGAGCTTATTTTATTAAAACACTAGCTTTTGCCCGCGGCTTCGCTCGCATGGAATTTAAAAATTATTTATTAGTATAAAATTATTTATTAGTCTCGGAAATGGCGTTGTACGTGAAAAATAATTGTCTCTGTTTTCCTGTTTTTTCTTAATATTTCTAATTTTTTTCACTAGAAGCCTCATGGAGGCCGAGACCTTTCCAATGAATGCAAAACTGGGAAATAAGAAAAGAAAACCCGACTTATTTTTATATAATAAATTAAAATAACTTTTTTATTATTCATTTAAACACTAGCGAAATAATGAAAATTGTAAAAGAAATTCTTGGCAGGCTAATTTAGCATTTTAAACGGGGTCTAACAAAAGAAGTGAATACGGTTATGCGTTCCTTATGTTATACAGGTTAGCTGTAAAAGTAACAGATTCACAAGGAAAAATTTTGAATACATCGCTTAGTATGACAAATAGATCAATGTCACAATGTTTAATACTTTTATCCTCCGGCTTTACTGCCAATAAGTGGGCAGCGAGCAGCTAGCCTATCATATTATAGCGTGTCAAATGTCAATACAAATTTACTTCAAAGCTAAGGCATATTTTGATAGGCGCTACGCCAAACAATAGGTTTGGCTTAGCGACTGATATTTCTAGACTAGCAAATAGAAATCTCTAGATACAAAGTAACAAGCGATATAAGGCCAAGGTCATATTTAACGATTGTTTTCACCACAACAACCACGGACCACCCACGCAGTAATCATTGTCTTGTGAACGCTTCGTTCTGTTGAACGAGTTTCATATTAAAGTTTATACATGCGTGAAAGCTGATATATTAGTATGTATCCAGGTTATGCTTGATTGAGTATGCTAGATATTATCTTGATGATCTCTGGGGCCAGTTGGTAAGCATGTTGGTAGCTTAAGCCGGGGGTCGCGGGTTGGGATCCCACCGACAACGGAGAAAAAGTTTATCATTGTTCCTGGGTCTTGGATGTATATTAAATATGTGTATCATACAATTAAAATTATTAAATATGTGTATAGTATGAAAGTATAAAAATATATTATATCCGTTGTCTGGTACCCGTATGTTGTAGTTGGTTAGCACGGGGCCAGACTGACGTAGTGTAAAGTGTCTATACATATTTTTTTATTATTACTGCTTTTATTATTATCACTGCAAGTGTGTATCTGTCTGTCGTTACCTTTTCACGTCCAAACCATTAAAAAGGGATTTGGAATTTTTATTACAGAGATATCATTCAAATATTTAATAAAAAACCATGAAACACATGACCCAAGAACATTGAAAAACGTTTGTTGCGTTGGCGGAATTCGAGCCCGCAATCTCCGTTTTAAATAACAATGCGCTTAAACACTGAACCACGTCGAACATCATCAAAAATTGATTAACAGGCATCGGAGGAGAAAATAAACTGTGTAATTCAAAGTTAAACTCCTTAATTGATGTGACCAATAGTTTATGAAATTTATTATACTATTGGAAAATCTTTTTAACTTAAAAAGTATTTAGCTTTAATAAAATTTGACTCTAAAGTATTTTGTACCATGGGAGAAATTGTAAGAGATACGTACATTTAGTGGGAATATGTTAATTCCATGGAAGTCATGATCTATCGGCTGGTTTTGATATAGCGCGACCAACTTACTTAGATCAACAATCTGTATCTGTTTCTACTTCCCTGATAGTACTTGCTATAAACTAAATTCACAAAAATCACTTGATTTAACTAAACTGAGGGCCTGTTTCGCCGCTTACTGATAAAGTTTCTGTAAGGCTATCCACAACTTTTTTGACAGATTCTCTATACAATATCAGTCAAATAAAGTTGTGGATAGACCATGAAACAAGCCCTTAATTTTCTAATAGACCTGAATGTTAAACCGCATTAGGCCGACCGTTAAATTGGTAAACCGAGTTACGATTAAGTCATATGAATTGATTACATTATTAATGGGTTTTGGTTCATAATATATTATGGGTCTGGCCTACACCGCCCCACGGCGGCGCCAGTGATGTAACTCAATGATCACAGGGTAAATTCGATTAACATTGTGACGTGAAGATGTAATAAACATAATTTAATCTCTTAACATTAATTTAAGTATAAAATTATTATTTTAAATACTAGCTTCTGGACATTTTTAGGGTTCCGTACCGAAAGGGAAAAACCGGAACCCTATTACTAAAATTTCGATGTCCGTCCGTTCGTCTGTCTGTCTGTCTGTCTGTCCGTTTGTCTGTTTGTCAGTCTCCAGGCTGTAACTTAAGAATGGTCATGGCTAGAGAGTATTTATGTTGTAACAAGAAATAATAAAAACAAAATAAATTAAATATTTAATTTCTCTCTAAGTAGAGCCAAATATTTAATTTAGCTCTACTGCAACAAATATGTGTTTTGCTATTTCCTTCCTTGATAGTAGATTGGTAAATTCGACGTTTGGCCGAGCGACCTAGGTTTGGAGGGGTTGAAATCCCATCGCCTCCTTTTTTATAACTTTCTTTTATAAATTTAAAACTTTTTTATAAGTGTAAAACTTTCAGAATTATGTTTTCCCTAGTTTTTGTCCTGTACTAGTACAGAACCATTCGTACACGAGTCCAACACGCACTTGGCCGGTTTTTCTAGTATGTTACGTAAGCTAAATATATGCTGATATCACAAATGCGTCTATCTATTACCTCTTCACGCTTAAAAGGAAGAAGCAATGTTTTTAAAATTTTGAATGAAAATTCTAAGGGCGAAAGAAAAATACATAATATCTTAATATGTAATTTTCATAATATCTTAATTTTTTTTACAACAAAAGGTAAAAGGTGAATTGTTTCTATTTTTTAGTTTTAATTTTAGTTGAATGAAAAAGTCGGATAAAGGTAATATACGGTAAAAATAGGTTAATGGAGGAGTTATCTATGTAAAAAACTGGCCAAATCCGAGTTGGATTCGCTCATGAAAGTTTATTTTAGTATATTTTGTTCTTATAGTTTCAACAGAAATACTTACCTAGCTGTAAAAATTTGTATATAAAATTAGCTCGAAACAGACATTATTACCGCCTGGAGACAGACAGACGGACAAAGGGGCAGTCATCGAAGTCACCTCAAGAGCGTTTTTACCTTTTGCGTACGGAACCCTGAAAATGTTCTCTTTAGGAATTTTATTGTAAAGATATGAATTACGAGAGGCTTAGAGAATCTCTGAATTGTGAACATAGTATGAATGCAAACGACAGATTCTTTGAGAATTCAAATCCTTTAGCTCGTTATCACAAAGGTCTTTCCTAGCGTAATAGATTACGTAAAAGGTGTTCAGCCAATATTTCACGATTCCCTTCAGCCTTTTACGACTGTTGGTCTGATGTAGGTTATAAATTGGTATTCCGAATATAATTTATCGTTATACACTTAAAGACATAAGTGGAAGAAGAGGATATCTAACATTTAACAACTTTCGAGTAAATATAATTTTTAAATATGTGTAGGATATAAACACAGAAGAATATAATTTGGATTACAGTAAAAACATTAAAAGCATTTTGGAGCGTCCGTGGCCTAATCGGTAAGACCTTTGGTTCGCACTCGAAAGGGGGCAGGTTCAAACCCCGGTGTGGAGGCGTGTACCAATGAGGCATTTTCCGATCTCAAGCACATAATACGGATGCTCATTGCCGTGTGAGAGTTATGTTTCGGCACTAATGACCCGGCTCGACCGAAATGATACCACGGCCTCACAGAAAACTATTATTATTAGTATTGTTCTGTGATTCGTTCAGTGATTGAGTTTATAGGTGGGCCAACTTACCCCATATGCCTATTCACTATACCCTATTTCCTTATAAAGGCCAGCAACACACTTGAGAATCTACGGATGTCACGAGTGTGATGTCATGAGCGACGGCAGTTGCTTTCCATCAGGTCCCCCGTCTGATAGCTTGCTCCCTAAATGTCATTAAAAAAAGCAATAGAATTCACTTGTGACCGTAAAGAATACTTTAGCGCCATCTTTTTTGCGATGTTAAGCTGGTATCATCTTGATTGTAGAATATTGTGTATGTAACTGGGCGATAAGGTGCCCAGACAAGCCGTGAATTTTCTATGACATTATCACAGTAAATAAAACTAAAAACAGTAGACCATCTCAGAAGAGATGTTCAAATTCAAAAGTTGTAAATTGTCATCTTTGGCAAACCTTGATGTCAAACTCGACCTTGATGCACTCCAAATTGCACCCTCAGTTCATGGCATAAGATTGAATTGCGGGTGCATCTTTGCATATTAATGTTGTAATTGATGTCCATCGAGTATAGCTATTTTCAATCGTCCGCCATGAACTGAGGGTGCAATTTGGATTACATCAAAGTGCACCGTTGCGTGATGTTTTTTCACGCCGTTTAGATCCCCCATTATTTCAAAATAACGACATTACTGTCTACCAAGACAGGCAGACAGTAATGTCGTTATTTTAAAAAACTTTTATTTTGTTTACTGCAAATAAAATTTGTCAGATTTTAATATTTTAGAAAAAGTTTTGTCCCAGTTTACGGTGATTCAATCATAACATACATATTTTTACAGTCTGGTTGTCGGTTGCTTATTGGTGCTTAACCCGCTAAACTAGTTTTGATCAAGTTAGTTTGAGTCTCCCGAGACTTGCTATGCTTTCTCCCGAGAAAGCATAGCAAAGCTGTAAGAAAGTTTTTTACAACAGACCTGCGGGCATCATATATATACATGTGTGTATGGGTGTAAAGTACCCATTTTCTTTAGAATGAGAAGTGCTATTGTGTAGGGTTTCCCTGCACAGTTTGCGATGCACTTGGCCCTTCCTCCTTTATGATGTAGTACGTCAGTAGAAAATGATGATTTTTAACTGACGAAACCTCCAAATATGTTTCTTTCTGTACTTTTGTATTGTAGCTTTGTAGTTTTTACAAAAAAAAATTGCAACGATCGTTGCATAAAAAGAAGTTTGTTATATTTAAGCTTAATAATGGTTATAATAAGATTACATCTGCAATTCCATGTTTAATTTTTACGTTTAAATATAATAGGATTTTCCGAATGAAAGAAGCTTACCAATCCACCTGTCTTACAAAACTTCGCGCACACTGTTGACGGGGCATGCCCGGACGCATCGTATTTTTCATATAAAAAGCTCATTCGGTAGTATTTTAATGAATAATGTAATTCGCTTTGCCAAGTCTCGTTACAGTATGCTTATTGCTTACTCTTTAATTATTTTTTAAACCACCGCACTCGGAGACATTTAATGAATTTAATTAACTTATTTAACTTAAGTCACAATTTCTTTGACAGCGGTCATAATCTTATATTTAAATGCATATTTTAATATGTCGATACTGTTAATATTTTATTATTGTTATATGTTAATATATAATTGTATAACTGTAAATACAAAAGACGATTGTTAGATGCGTTTTTTCTACAGCATATTTAACACTTTTCATTACTTTTTAAACTACAACGACGACGCGCGTCGATGCGCGCAGTGTTAGTAGATCCTTAATATACAGTTTGCTACTTTTCATAAGCACACGGTCGCCGCACGATCGTAATGTCATGTGAAAGTTTCACATAAATTACTACTTTACGCAGCACGGCGACCGTGTGAATGTAAAAACGGGTTTAATGCAAGACAGCGCCACTCACGTACATTATCGTGCCGTCCTACACGTAAACAAGAGGGTCTGAAACGACAAACGATGTATCAGAATTCAGCTTCTGTATTAGAGAGAGTACGCGCCAACGTAAAAATTTAGGAAAAATTTCCAGAGAAAAGTAACCACGCGGACGGATTCGCGGACAACAGCTACTTTGATATAAAATTATAATTTATGGCCCAATATACGGAACATATGAAACCTATCGGCAGTTCTTAGTTTTTACGAGCGACCTTTTGTCGTTGGGTCTCTTTTTATCGACAGGGGATTACTTTTTTCAGTTACATTATTTTTACTGTGCTCTGTCCTCTGTTAGAATATTTTTTGGGCTTTATAAAATATCGTGGCGTACGCACTGAATGTCGGTTTACAAAATCTGATATTATATATTAAAAAAAAAATAAGAAAGAAAATATCGTATTTTGATGAAATCCACTTGTAAATTTTGGCTTTACTCTTTAACCGTTTTATTTTTGTCATTTGTACATTAGTACAACACAAAACGCGAAATTTTGTATTAAATTTTAATTAGTAGTCTTCGTTAAGTTATAATAGTTTTTGAGTTGTTTGATAATTATAAGTCCATTAAAACATTTATACACAGACATAACAAATACAAACAATTGTATATTTATACACGCCTGTGTCATGTCTGTAATAATTAGTAAGCTTGTTTAAATTCTCTGAAAAGTTTCAGTGTATTTTCATTCAAACATTAGTTGTCAGAAAACTTGTATCTCGCTGTTTTCAAAGTTTGTTTTAAAACTGGTTCGTGTTGTTGGTAATTTAGTTAGCAAATAAACTAAATTAAAAACAAAGTATGAGGTGGAGATAGAGAATATAAAAAAAATGATGAAGAACGCAGAAGCACATTACCGAATTCATACTTTACCAATTGCTACTTCTTAGAGATAAGAGACACATAATAACTTATACCACAGAATAAATAATAGTACTTGCTTATACTCAAACGTGCAATTGAATACTTAACCATTTAAGATTAAATTCAACATGCAGAGAGTTTAAATCCCGCAAAAAGACGTAGTACTTATTTATTTTTATTTAATTATATGGCACTTGGCTATAACCATGGCCAGTGTCAAGTAAAGGCGGGAAATCAATTTTCTTGTTCCAATATTTTTTAGCAACGTTACATACATTT